>JAEOAD010002003.1:0-57899 GCA_036365145.1 Orientallactaga sibirica
TAAAGAAACTATTTTAGAAATGAAGCGAAACTAGTAAGTTGTACATCTTGTTAGACTACACAAACAAGGAAGGCTTGAAGTTGCTGCACTTAACCTTCTTCGTAGGAAAGCAACTGATTCCTAGAACCGAACTACCTTATTTCACACAGTACAGTGTTCGGCAATGAAGATGTTTGTTTTCTAAACAAACTACTTTAGATATGAAGCGATACTGCTAATTTGTACATCTTCTTAGATTACACTAACTAAAAATGTATGAAGTTGCTGCACTAAACCTTCTTCGTAGGAAAGCAACTGATTCCTACAACTTGAACTAACTTATTTCACACAGTACAGTTTTCGGCAATGAAGATGTATGTTTTCTAAACAAACTGCTTTAGAAATGAAGCGAAACTAGTAAGTTGTACATCTTGTTAGACTACCCAATCAAAGAAGGCTTGAAGTTGCTGCACTAAACCTTCTTCGTAGGAAAGCAAATGATTCCTAGAACCGAACTAGCTTATTTCACACAGTACAGTGTTCGGCAATGAAGATGTTTGTTTTCTAAAGAAACTACTTTAGAAATGAAGCGAAACTAGTAAGTTGTACATCTTGTTAGACTACACAAACAAGGAAGTTTTGAAGTTGCTGCACTAAACCTTCTTCGTAGGAAAGCAACTGATTCCTAGAACCGAACTAGCTTATTTCACACAGTACAGTGTTCGGCAATGAAGATGTTTGTTTTCTAAACAAACAACTTTAGAAATGAAGCGATACTACTAATTTGTACATCTTCTTAGATTACACTAACTACAAATGTTTGAAGTTGCTGCACTAAACCTTCTTCGTAGGAAAGCAACTGATTCCTACAACCGAACTAACTTATTTCAGACAGTACAGTTTTCGGCAATGAAGATGTTTGTTTTCTAAAGAAACTACTTTAGAAATGAAGCGAAACTAGTAAGTTGTACATCTTGTTAGACTACACAAACAAGGAAGATTTGAAGTTGCTGCATTTAACCTTCTTCGTAGGAAAGCAACTGATTCCTCTAACCGAACTAATTTATTTCACACAGTACAGTGTTCGGCAATGAAGATGTTTGTTTCCTAAAGAAACTGCTTAAGAAATGAAGTGAAACTTCTAAGTTGTACATCTTTTTAGATTACACTAACGAGAAAAGTTTGAACTTGCTGCACTAAACCTCCTTCTTAGGAAAGCAACTGATTCCTAGAACCGAACTAGCTTATTTCACACAGTATAGTGTTCGGCAATGAAGATGTTTGTTTTCTAAACAAACAACTTTAGAAATGAAGTGATACTACTAATTTGTACATCATCTTAGATTACAGTAACTAGAAATGTTTGAAGTTGCTGCACTAAACCTTCTTCGTAGGAAAGCAACTGATTCCTACAACCGAACTAACTTATTTCACACAGTACAGTTTTCGGCAATGAAGATATATGTTTTCTAAACAAACTGCTTTAGAAATGAAGCGATACTACTAAGTTGTACATCTTGTTAGACCACACTAAGTAGAAAAGTTTGAACTTGCTGCACTAAACCTTGTTCGTAGGAAAGCAACTGATTCCTAGAACCGAACTAGAATATTTCACACAGTACTGTGTTCGGCAATGAAGATGTTTGTTTTCTAAAGAAACTTCTTTAGAAATAAAGCGAAACTAGTAAGTTGTACATCTTGTTAGACTACACAATCAAGGAGGGTTTGAAGTTGCTGCACTTAACCTTCTTCGTAGGAGAGCAACTGACTCCTACAACCGAACTACCTTATTTCACACAGTACAGTGTTGGGCAATGAAGATGTTTGTTTCCTAAAGAAACTGCTTTAGAAATGAAGTGAAACTACTAAGTTGTATATCTTGTTAGATTACACTAACCAGAAAAGTTTGAACTTGCTGCACTAAACCTTCTTCGTAGGAAAGCAAGTGATTCCTAGAACCGAACTAGCTTATTTCACACAGTACAGTGTTCGGAAATGAAGATGTTTGTTTTCTAAAGAAACTACTTTAGAAATGAAGCGAAACTAGTAAGTTGTACATCTTGTTAGACTACACAAACAAGGAAGGTTTGAAGTTGCTGTACTAAACCTTCTTCGTAGGAAAGCAACTGATTCCTACAGCCGAACTAGCTTATTTCACACAGTACAGTGTTCGGGAATGAAGATGTTTGTTTTCTAAAGAAACTACTTTAGAAATGAAGCGAAACTGGTAAGTTGTACATCTTGTTAGACTACACAAACAAGGAAGGTTTGAAGTTGCTGCACTTAACCTTCTTCGTAGGAAAGCAACTAATTCCTAGAACCGACCTAGCTTATTTCACACAGTATAGTGTTCGGCAATGAAGATGTTTGTTTTCTAAACAAACAACTTTAGAAATGAAGTGATACTACTAATTTGTACATCATCTTAGATTACAGTAACTAGAAATGTTTGAAGTTACTGCACTAAACCTTCTTCGTAGGAAAGCAACTGATTCCTACAACCGAACTAACTTATTTCACACAGTACAGTTTTCAGCAATGAAGATGTATGTTTTCTAAACAAACTGCTTTAGAAATGAAGTGATACTACTAAGTTGTACATCTTGTTAGACTACACTAAGTAGAAAAGTTTGAACTTGCTGCACTAAACCTTCTTCGTAGGAAAGCAACTGATTCCTAGAACCGAACTAGAATATTTCACACAGTACTGTGTTCGGCAATGAAGATGTTTGTTTTCTAAAGAAACTACTTTAGAAATAAAGCGAAACTAGTAAGTTGTACATCTTGTTAGACTACACAATCAAGGAGGGTTTGAAGTTGCTGCACTTAACCTTCTTCGTAGGAGAGCAATTGACTCCTACAACCGAACTACCTTATTTCACACAGTACAGTGTTCGGCAATGAAGATGTTTGTTTCCTAAAGAAACTGCTTTAGAAATGAAGTGAAACTACTAAGTTGTATACCTTGTTAGATTACACTAACCAGAAAAGTTTGAACTTGCTGCACTAAACCTTCTTCGTAGAAAAGCAACTGATTCCTAGAACCGAACTAGCTTATTTCACACAGTACAGTGTTCGGAAATGAAGATGTTTGTTTTCTAAAGAAACTACTTTAGAAATGAAGCGAAACTAGTAAGTTGTACATCTTGTTAGACTACACCATCAAGGAAGGTTTGAACTTGCTGCACTAAACCTTCTTCGTAGGAAAGCAAATGATTCCTCGAACCGAACTAGCTTATTTCACACAGTAAAGTGTTCGGCAATGAAGATGTTTGTTTTCTAAACAAACAACTTTAGAAATGAAGCGATACTACTAATTTGTACATCTTCTTAGATTACACTAACTAGAAATGTTTGAAATTGCTGCACTAAACTTTCTTCGTAATAAAGCAACTGAATCCTACAGCCGAACTAACTTATTTCACACAGTACAGTTTTCGGCAATGAAGATGTATGTTTTCTAAACAAACTGCTTTAGAAATGAAGTGATACTACTAAGTTGTACATCTTGTTAGACTACACTACGTGGAAAAGTTTGAACTTGCTGCACTAAACCTTCTTCGTAGGAAAGCAACTGATTCGTAGAACCGAACTAGCTTAGTTCACACAGTACAGTGTTTGGCAATGAAGATGTTTGTTTTCTAAACAAACAACTTTAGAAATGAAGTGATACTACTAATTTGTACATCTTCTTAGATTACACTAACTAGAAATGTTTGAAATTGCTGCACTAAACCTTCTTCGTAGTAAAGCAACTGATTCCTACAGCCGAACTAACTTATTTCACACAGTACAGTTTTCGGCAATGGAGATGTATGTTTTCTAAAACAACTGCTTTATAAATGAAGCGATACTACTAAGTTGTACATGTTGTTAGACTACACTAACTAGAAAAGTTTGAACTTGCTGCACTAAACCTTCTTCGTAGGAAAGCAACTGATTCCTAGAACCGAACTACCTTATTTCACACAGTACAGTGTTCGGCAATGAAGATGTTTGTTTTCTAAAGAAACTACTTTAGAAATGAAGCGAAACTAGTAAGTTGTACATCTTGTTAGCCTACACAAACAAGGAAGGTTTGAAGTTGCTGCACTTAAACTTCTTCGAAGGAAAGCAACTGATTCCTACAACCGAACTACCTTATTTGACACAGTACAGTTTTCGGCAATGAAGATGTATGTTTTCTAAACAAACTGCTTTAGAAATGAAGCGATACTACTTAGTTGTATATCTTGTTAGACTACACTAACTAGAAAAGTTTGAACTTGCTGCACTAAACCTTCTTCGTAGGAAAGCAACTGATTCCTAGAACCGAACTAGCTTATTTCACATAGTACAGTGTTTGGCAATGAAGATGTTTGTTTTCTAAAGAAACTACTTTAGAAATGAAGCGAAACTAGTAAGTTGTACATCTTGTTAGACTACACAAACAAGGAAGGTTTGACGTTGCTTCACTTAACCTACTTCGTACGAAAGCAACTGATTCCTACAACCGAACTAACTTATTTCACACAGTACAGTGTTCGGCAATGAAGATGTATGTTTTCTAAAGAAACTACTTTAGAAATGAAGCGAATCTAGTAAGTTGTACATCTTGTTATAATACACAAACAAGGAAGGTTTGAAGTTGCTGCACTTAACCTTCTTCGTAGGAAAGCAACTGATTCCTACAACCGAACTAACTTATTTCACACAGTACAGTGTTCGGCAATGAAGATGTTTGTTTCATAAAGAAACTGCTTTAGAAATGAAGTGAAACTACTAAGTTGCACAACTTGTTAGATTACACTAACCAGAAAAGTTTGAACTTGCTGCACTAAACCTTCTTCGTAGGAAAGCAAGTGATTCCTAGAACCGAACTAGCTTATTTCACACAGTACACTGTTCGGCAATGAAGATGTTTGTTTTCTAAAGAAACTACTTTAGAAATGAAGCGAAACTAGTAAGTTGTATATCTTGTCAGACTACACAATCAAGGAAGGATTGAAGTTGCTGCACTAAACCTTCTTCGTAGGAAAGCAAATGATTCCTAGAACCGAACTCGCTTATTTCACACAGTACCGTGTTCGGCAATGAAGATGTTTGTTTTCTAAACAAACAACTTTAGAAATGAAGCGATACTACTAATTTGTACATCTTCTTAGATTACACTAACTAGAAATGTTTGAAATTGCTGCACTAAACCTTCTTCGTAGTAAAGCAACTGATTCCTACTTGAACTAACTTATTTCACACAGTACAGTTTTCGCAATGAAGATGTATGTTTTCTAAACAAACTGCTTTAGAAATGAAGCGATACTACTAAGTTGTACATCTTGTTAGACTACACTACGTGGAAAAGTTTGAACTTGCTGCACTAAACCTTCTTCGTAGGAAAGCAACTGATTCGTAGAACCGAACTAGCTTAGTTCACACAGTACAGTGTTTGGCAATGAAGATGTTTGTTTTCTAAACAAACAACTTTAGAAATGAAGTGATACTACTAATTTGTACATCTTCTTAGATTACACTAACTAGAAATGTTTGAAATTGCTGCACTAAACCTTCTTCGTAGTAAAGCAACTGATTCCTACAGCCGAACTAACTTATTTCACACAGTACAGTTTTTCGGCAATGGAGATGTATGTTTTCTAAAACAACTGCTTTATAAATGAAGCGATACTACTAAGTTGTACATGTTGTTAGACTACACTAACTAGAAAAGTTTGAACTTGCTGCACTAAACCTTCTTCAGTAGGAAAGCAACTGATTCCTAGAACCGAACTACCTTATTTCACACAGTACAGTGTTCGGCAATGAAGATGTTTGTTTTCTAAAGAAACTACTTTAGAAATGAAGCGAAACTAGTAAGTTGTACATCTTGTTAGCCTACACAAACAAGGAAGGTTTGAAGTTGCTGCACTTAAACTTCTTCGAAGGAAAGCAACTGATTCCTACAACCGAACTACCTTATTTGACACAGTACAGTTTTCGTCAATGAAGATGTATGTTTTCTAAACAAACTGCTTTAGAAATGAAGCGATACTACTTAGTTGTATATCTTGTTAGACTACACTAACTAGAAAAGTTTGAACTTGCTGCACTAAACCTTCTTAGTAGGAAAGCAACTGATTCCTAGAACCGAACTAGCTTATTTCACATAGTACAGTGTTTGGCAATGAAGATGTTTGTTTCCTAAAGAAACTACTTTATAAATGAAGCAAAACTAGTAAGTTATACATCTTGTTAGACTACACAATCAAGGAAGGTTTGAAGTTGCTGCACTAAACCTTTTTCGTAGGAAAGCAAATGATTCCTAGAACCGAACTAGCTTATTTCACACAGTACAGTGTGCAATGAAGATGTTTGTTTTCTAAACAAACAACTTTAGAAATGAAGCGATACTACTAATTTGTACATCTTCTTAGATTACACTAACTAGAAATGTTTGAAATTGCTGCACTAAACCTTCGTAGTAAAGCAACTGATTCCTACAACCGAACTAACTTATTTCACACAGTACAGTTTTCGGCAATGAAGATGTATGTTTTCTAAACAAACTGCTTTAGAAATGAAGCGATACTACTAAGTTGTACATCTTGTTAGACTACACTACGTGGAAAAGTTTGAACTTGCTGCACTAAACCTTCTTCGTAGGAAAGCAACTGATTCTAGTAAAACCGAACTAGCTTATTTCACACAGTACAGTGTTTGGCAATGAAGATGTTTGTTTTCTAAAGAAACTACTTTAGAAATGAAGCGATACTACTAAGTTGTACATCTTGTTTGACTACACCATCAAGGAAGGTTTGAAGTTGCTGCACTAAACCTTCTTCGTAGGAAAGCAAATGATTCCTTGAACCGAACTAGCTTATTTCACACAGTAAAGTGTTCGGCAATGAAGATTTTTGTTTTCTAAACAAACAACTTTAGAAATGAAGTGATACTACTAATTTGTACATCTTCTTAGATTACACTAAGTAGAAATGTTTGAAGTTGCTGCACTAAACCTTCTTCGTAGGAAAGCAACTGATTCCTACAGCCGAACTAACTTATTTCACACAGTACAGTTTTCGGCAATGAAGATGTATGTTTTATAAACAAACTGCTTTAGAAATGAAGCGATACTACTAAGTTGTACATCTTGTTAGACTACACTAACTAGAAAAGTTTGAACTTGCTGCACTAAACCTTCTTCGTAGGAAAGCAACTGATTCCTAGAACCGAACTACCCTATTTCACACAGTACAGTGTTCGGAAATGAAGATGTTCGTTTTCTAATGAAACTACTTTAGAAATGAAGCGAAACTAGTAAGTTGTACATCTTGTTAGACTACACAAACAAGGAAGGTTTGAAGTTGCTGCACTTAACCTTCTTCGTAGGAAAGCAACTGATTCCTACAACCGAACTACCTTATTTCACACAGTACAGTTTTTGGCAATGAAGATGTATGTTTTCTACACAAACTGCTTTAGAAGTGAAGCGATACTACTAAGTTGTACATCTAGTTAGACTACACTAACTAGAAAAGTTTGAACTTGCTGCACTAAACCTTCTTCGTAGGAAAGCAAATGATTCCTAGAACCGAACTAGCTTATTTCACACAGTACAGTGTTCGGCAATGAAGATGTTTGTTTTCTAAACAAACAACTTTAGAAATGAAGCGATACTACTAATTTGTACACCTTCTTAGATTACACTAACTACAAATGTTTGAAGTTGCTGCACTAAACCTTCTTCGTTGGAAAGCAACTGATTCCTACAACCGAACTAACTTATTTCACACAGTTCAGTTTTTGGCAATGAAGATGTATGTTTTCTAAACAAACTGCTTTAGAAATATAGCGATACTACTAATTTGTACATCTTCTTAGATTACACTAAGTAGAAAAGTTTGAACTTGCTGCACAAAACCTTCTTCGTAGGAAAGAAACTGATTCCTAGAACCGAACTAGCTTATTTCACACAGTATAGTGTTTGTCAATGAAAATGTTTGTTTTTTCCAGAAACTACTTTAGAAATGAAGCAAAACTAGTAAGTTGTACATCTTGTTAGACTACACAAACAAGGAAGGTTTGAAGTTGCTGAACTTAACCTTCTTCGTAGGAAAGCAACTGATTCCTAGAACCGAACTAGCTTATTTCACACAGTACAGTGTTAGGCAATGAAGATGTTTGTTTTCTAAATAAACTACTTTAGAAATGAAGCGAAACTACTAATTTGTACATCTTCTTAGATTACACTAACTAGAAATGTTTGAAGTTGCTGCACTAAACCTTCTTCGTAGGAAAGCAACTGATTCCTACAACCGAACTAACTTATTTCACACAGTACAGTTTTCGGCAATGAAGATGTATGTTTTCTAAACAAACTGCTTTAGAAATGAAGCGATACTACTAAGTTGTACATCTTGTTAGACTACACTAACTAGAAAAGTTTGAACTTGCTGCACTAAACCGTCTTCGTAGGAAAGCAACTGATTCCTAGAATCGAACTAGCTTATTTCACACAGTACAGTGTTCGGCAATGAAGATGTTTGTTTTCTAAAGAAACTACTTTAGAAATGAAGCGAAAATAGTAAGTTGTACATCTTGTTAGACTACACAAACAAGGAAGGTTTGAAGTTGCTGCACTTAACCTTCTTCGTAGGAAAGCAACTGATTCCTACAACCGAACTAACTTATTTCACACAGTACAGTTTTCGGCAATGAAGATGCATGTTTTCTAAACAAACTGCTTTAGAAATGAAGCGATACTACTAAGTTGTACACCTTGTTAGACTACACTAACTAGAAATGTATGAACTTGCTGCACTAAACCTTCTTCGTAGGAAAGCAACTGATTCCTAGAACCGAACTAGCCTATTTCACACAGTACAGTGTTCGGCAATGAAGATGTTTGTTTTCTAAAGAAACTACTTTATAAATGAAGCAAAACTAGTGTGTTGTACATCTTGTTCGACTACACAATCAAGGAAGGTTTGAAGTTGCTGCACTAAACCTTCTTCGTTGGAAAGCAAATGATTCCTAGAAAAGAACTAGCTTATTTCACCCAGTACAGTGTTCGGCAATGAAGATGTTTGTTTTCTAAACAAACAACTTTAGAAATGAAGCGATACTACTAATTTGTACACCTTCTTAGATTACACTAACTACAAATGTTTGAAGTTGCTGCACTAAACCTTCTTCGTTGGAAAGCAACTGATTCCTAGAACCGAACTAGCTTATTTCACATAGTACAGTGTTCGTCAATGAAAATGTTTCTTTTCTAAAGAAACTACGTTAGAAATGAAGCGAAACTAGTAAGTTGTACATCATGTTAGACTACAAAAACAAGGAAGGTTTGAAGTTGCTGCACTTAACCTTCATCGTAAGAAAGCAACTGATTCCTAGAACCGAACTAGGTTATTTCACACAGTACAGTGTTCGGCAATGAAGATGTTTGTTTTCTAAAGAAACTACTTTAGAAATGAAGCGAAACTAGTAAGTTGTACATCTTGTTAGACTACACAAACAAGGAAGGTTTGAAGTTGCTGCACTTAACCTTCTTCGTAGGAAAGCAACTGATTCCTACAACCGAACTACCTTATTTCACACAGTACAGTTTTCGGCAATGAAGATGTATGTTTTCTAAACAAACTGCTTTAGAAATGAAGCAATACTACTTTGTTGTACATCTTGTTAGACTACACTAACTAGAAAAGTTTGAACTTGCTGCACTATACCTTCTTCGTAGGAAAGCAACTGATTCCTAGAACCGAACTAGCTTATTTCACACAGTACAGTGTTTGGCAATGAAGATGTTTGTTTTCTAAAGAAACTACTTTAGAAATGAAGCGAAACTAGTAAGTTGTACATCTTGTTAGACTACACAAACAAGGAAGGTTTGACGTTGCTGCACTTAACCTTCTTCGTAGGAAAGCAACTGATTCCTAACCGAAACTAACTTATTTCACACAGTACAGTGTTCGCAATGAAGATGTATGCTTTCTAAAGAAACTACTTTAGAAATGAAGCGAATCTAGTAAGTTGTACATCTTGTTATACTACACAAACAAGGAAGGTTTGAAGTTGCTGCACTTAACCTTCTTCGTAGGAAAGCAACTGATTCCTACAACCGAACTAACTTATTTCACACAGTACAGTGTTCGGCAATGAAGATGTTTGTTTCCTAAAGAAACTGCTTTAGAAATGAAGTGAAACTACTAAGTTGCACAACTTGTTAGATTACACTAACCAGAAAAGTTTGAACTTGCTGCACTAAACCTTCTTCGTAGGAAAGCAAGTGATTCCTAGAACCGAACTAGCTTATTTGACACAGTACAGTGTTCGGCAATGAAGATGTTTGTTTTCTAAAGAAACTACTTTAGAAATGAAGCGAAACTAGTAAGTTGTATATCTTGTCAGACTACACAATCACGACTGATTGAAGTTGCTGCACTAAACCTTCTTCGGAGGAAAGCAAATGATTCCTAGAACCGAACTCGCTTATTTCACACAGTACAGTGTTCGGCAATGAAGATGTTTGTTTTCTAAACAAACAACTTTAGAAATGAAGCGATACTACTAATTTGTACATCTTCTTAGATTACACTAACTAGAAATGTTTGAAATTGCTGCACTAAACCTTCTTCGTAGTAAAGCAACTGATTCCTACAGCCGAACTAACTTATTTCACACAGTACAGTTTTCGGCAATGAGGATGTATGTTTTCTAAACAAACTACTTTAGAAATGAAGCAATACTACTAAGTTGTACATCTTGTTAGACTACCCTACGTGGAAAAGTTTGAACTTGCTGCACTAAACCTTCTTCGTAGGAAAGCAACTGATTCGTAGAACCGAACTAGCTTATTTCACACAGTACAGTGTTTGGCAATGAAGATGTTTGTTTTCTAAAGAAATTACTTTAGAAATGAAGCGAAACTAGGAAGTTGTACATCTTGTTTGACTACACCATCAAAGAAGGTTTGAAGTTGCTGCACTAAACCTTCTTCGTAGGAAAGCAAATGATTCCTTGAACCGAACTAGCTTATTTCACACAGTAAAGTGTTCGGCAATGAAGATTTTTGTTTTCTAAACAAACAACTTTAGAAATGAAGCGATACTACTAATTTGTACATCTTCTTAGATTACACTAACTAGAAATGTTTGAAGTTGCTGCACTAAACCTTCTTCGTAGGAAAGCAACTGATTCCTACAGCCGAACTAACTTATTTCACACAGTACAGTTTTCGGCAATGAAGATGTATGTTTTCTAAACAAACTGATTTAGAAACGAAGAGATCCTACTAAGTTGTACATGTTGTTAGACTACAGTAACTAGAAAAGTTTGAACTTGCTGCACTAAACCTTCTTCGTAGGAAAGCAACTGATTCCTAGAACCGAACTAGCTTATTTCACACAGTACAGTGTTTGGCAATGAAGATGTTTGTTTTCTAAAGAAACTACTTTAGAAATGAAGCGAAACTAATAAGTTGTACATCTTGTTAGACTGCACAAACAAGGATGGTTTGAGGTTGCTGCACTTAACCTTCTTCGTAGGAAAGCAACAGATTCCGACAACCGAACTACCTTATTTCACACAGTACAGTTTTTGGCAATGAAGATATATGTTTTCTACACAAACTGCTTTAGAAGTGAAGCGATACTACTAAGTTGTACATCTTGTTAGACTACACTAACTAGAAAAGTTTGAACTTGCTGCCCTAACCTTCTTCGTAGGAAAGCAACTGATTCCTACAACCGAACTAACTTATTTCACACAGTACAGTGTTCGGCAATGAAGATGTTTGTTTTGTAAAGAAACTACTTTAGACATGAAGAAAAACTAGTAAGTTGTACATCTTGTTAGACTACACAAACAAGGAAGGTTTGAAGTTGCTGCACTAAACCTTGTTCGTAGGAAAGCAAATGATTCCTAGAACCGAACTAGCTTATTTCACATAGTACAGTGTTCGGCAATGAAGATGTTTGTTTTCTAAACAAACAACTTTAGAAATGAAGCGATACTACTAATTTGTACACCTTCTTAGATTACACTAACTACAAATGTTTGAAGTTGCTGCACTAAACCTTCTTCGTTGGAAAGCAACTGATACCTACAACCGAACTAACTTATTTCACACAGTACAGTTTTTGGCAATGAAGATGTATGTTTTCTAAACAAACTGCTTTAGAAATATAGCGATACTACTAATTTGTACATCTTCTTAGATTACACTAACTAGAAAAGTTTGAACTTGCTGCACAAAACCTTCTTCGTAGGAAAGCAACTGATTCCTAGAACCGAACTAGCTTATTTCACACAGTACAGTGTTCGTCAATGAAAATGTTTGTTTTCTAAAGAAACTACTTTAGAAATGAAGAAAAACTAGTAAGTTGTACATCTTGTTAGACTACACAAACAAGGAAGGTTTGAAGTTGCTGAACTTAACCTTCTTCGTAGGAAAGCAACTGATTCCTAGAACCGAACTAGCTTATTTCACACAGTACAGTGTTCGGCAATGAAGATGTTTGTTTACTAAATAAACTACTTATAAATGAAGTGAAACTACTAATTTGTACATCTTCTTAGATTACACTAACTAGAAATGTTTGAAGTTGCTGCACTAAACCTTCTTCGTAGGAAAGCAACGGATTCCTACAACCGAACTAACTTATTTCACACAGTACAGTTTTCGGCAATGAAGATGTATGTTTTCTAAACAAACTGCTTTAGAAATGAAGCGATACTACTAAGTTGTACATCTTGTTAGACTACACTAACTAGAAAAGTTTGAACTTGCTGCACTAAACCGTCTTCGTAGGAAAGCACCTGATTCCTAGAATCGAGCTAGCTTATTTCACACAGTACAGTGTTCAGCAATGACGATGTTTGTTTTCTAAAGAAACTACTTTAGAAATGAAGCGAAAATAGTAAGTTGTACATCTTGTTAGACTACACAAACAAGGAAGGTTTGAAGTTGCTGCACTTAACCTTCTTCGTAGGAAAGCAACTGATTCCTACAACCGAACTAACTTACTTCACACAGTACAGTTTACGGTAATGAAGATGTATGTTTTCTAAACAAACTGCTTTAGAAATGAAGCGATACTACTAAGTTGTACACCTTGTTAGACTACACTAACTAGAAATGTATGAACTTGCTGCACTAAACCTTCTTCGTAGGAAAGCAACTGATTCCTAGAACCGAACTAGCTTATTTCACACAGTACAGTGTTCGGCAATGAAGATGTTTGTTTTCTAAAGAAACTACTTTATAAATGAAGCAAAACTAGTGTGTTGTACATCTTGTTCGACTACACAATCAAGGAAGGTTTGAAGTTGCTGCACTAAACCTTCTTCGTAGGAAAGCAAATGATTCCTAGAAAAGAACTAGCTTATTTCACCCAGTACAGTGTTCGGCAATGAAGATGTTTGTTTTCTAAACAAACAACTTTAGAAATGAAGCGATACTACTAATTTGTACACCTTCTTAGATTACACTAACTACAAATGTTTGAAGTTACTGCACTAAACCTTCTTCGTTGGAAAGCAACTGATTCCTAGAACCGAACTAGCTTATTTCACATAGTACAGTGTTCGTCAATGAAAATGTTTCTTTTCTAAAGAAACTACTTTAGAAATGAAGCGAAACTAGTAAGTTGTACATCTTGTTAGACTACACAAACAAGGAAGGTTTGAAGTTGCTGCACTTAACCTTCTTCGTAAGAAAGCAACTGATTCCTAGAACCGAACTAGGTTATTTCACACAGTACAGTGTTCGGCAATGAAGATGTTTGTTTTCTAAACAAACTACTTTAGAAATGAAGCCATACTACTAATTTGTACATCTTCTTAGATTACACTAACTAGAAATGTTTGAAGTTGCTGCACTAAACCTACTTCGTAGGAAAGCAACTGATTCCTACAACCGAACTAACTTATTTCACACAGTACAGTTTTTGGCAAAGAAGATGTATGTTTTCTAAAAAACTGCTTTAGAAATGAAGCGATACTACTAAGTTGTACATCTTGTTAGACTACACTAACTAGAAAAGTTTGAACTTGCTACACTAAACCGTCTTCGTAGGAAAGCAACTGATTCCTAGAACCGAACTAGTTTATTTCACACAGTACAGTGTTCGGCAATGAAGATGTTTGTTTTCTAAAGAAACTACTTTAGAAATGAAGCGAAAATAGTAAGTTGTACATCTTGTTAGACTACACAAACAAGGAAGGTTTGAAGTTGCTGCACTTAACCTTCTTCGTAGGAAAGCAACTGATTCCTACAACCGAACTAACTTATTTCACACAGTACAGTTTTCAGCAATGAAGATGTATGTTTTCTAAACAAACTGCTTTAGAAATGAAGCTATACTACTAAGTTGTACATCTTGTTAGACTACACTAACTAGAAAAGTTTGAACTTGCTGCACTAAACCTTATTCGTAGGAAACAACTGATTCCTAGAACCGAACTAGCTTATTTCACACAGTACAGTGTTCGGCAATGAAGATGTTTGTTTTCTAAAGAAACTACTTTAGAAATGAAGCAAAACTAGTGTGTTGTACATCTTGTTCGACTACACAATCAAGGAAGGTTTGAAGTTGCTGCACTAAACCTTCTTCGTAGGAAAGCAAATGATTCCTAGAACCGAACTAGTTTATTTCACACAGTACAGTGTTCGGCAATGAAGATGTTTGTTTTCTAAACAAACAACTTTAGAAATGAAGTGATACTACTAATTTGTACACCTTCTTAGATTACACTAACTACAAATGCTTGAAGTTGCTGCACTAAACCTTCTTCGTAGAAAAGCAACTGATTCCTACATCCGAACTAACTTATTTCACACAGTACAGTTTTCGGCAATGAAGATGTATGTTTTCTAAACAAACTGCTTTGGAAATAAAGTGAAACTACGAAGTTGTACATCTTTTTAGATTACACTAACTAGAAAAGTTTGAACTTGCTGCACTAAAACTTCTTCGTAGGAAAGCAACTGATTCCTAGAACCGAACTAGCTTATTTCACACAGTAGAGTGTTCGGCAATGAAGATGTTTGTTTTCTAAAGAAACTACTTTAGAAATGAAGCGAAACTAGTAAGTTGTACATCTTGTTAGACTACACAAACAAGGAAGGTTTGAAGTTGCTGAACTTAACCTTCTTCGTAGGAAAGCAACTGATTCCTAGAACCGAACTAGCTTATTTCACACAGTACAGTGTTCGGCAATGAAGATGTTTGTTTTCTAAACAAATTACTTTAGAAATGAAGCGATACTACTAATTTGTACATCTTCTTAGATTACACTAACTACAAATGTTTGAAGTTGCTGCACTAAACCTTCTTCGTAGGAAAGCAACTGATTCCTACAACCGAACTAACTTATTTCACACAGTACAGTTTTCGGCAATGAAGATGTATGTTTTATAAACAAACTGCTTTAGAAATGAAGCGATACTACTAAGTTGTACATCTTGTTAGCCTACACTAACTAGAAAAGTTTGAACTTGCTGCACTAAACCTTCTTCGTAGGAAAGCAACTGATTCCTAGAACCGAACTACCTTATTTCACACAGTACAGTGTTCAGCAATGAAGATGTTTGTGTTCTAAGGAAACTACTTTAGAAATGAAGCAAAACTAGTAAGTTGTACATCTTGTTAGACTACACAAACAAGGAAGATTTGAAGTTGCTGCACTTAACCTTCTTCGTAGGAAAGCAACTGATTCCTAGAACCGAACTAACTTATTTCACACAGTACAGTTTTCGGCAATGAAGATGTATGTTTTCTAAACAAACTGCTTTAGAAATGAAGCGATACTACTAAGTTGTACATCTTGTTAGACTACCAAACAAGGAAGGTTTGAAGTTGCTGCACTAAACCTTCTTCGTAGGAAAGCAACTGATTCCTAGAACCGAACTAGCTTATTTCACACAGTACAGTGTTCGGCAATGAAGATGTTTGTTTACTAAACAAACTACTTTAGAAATGAAGCGAAACTAGTAAGTTGTACATCTTGTTAGACTACACAAACAAGGAAGGTATGAAGTTGCTGCACTTAACCTTCTTCGTAAGAAAGCAACTGATTCCTAGAACCGAACTAGGTTATTTCACACAGTACAGTGTTCGGCAATGAAGATGTTTGTTTTCTAAACAAACTACTTTAGAAATGAAGCGATACTAGTAATTTGTACATCTTCTTAGATTACACTAACTAGAAATGTTTGAAGTTGCTGCACTAAAGCTTCTTCGTAGTAAAGCAACTGATTCCTACAGCCGAATTAACTTAATTCACACAGTACAGTTTTCAGCAATGAAGATGTATGTTTTCTAAACAAACTGCTTTAGAAATGAAGCGAAACTAGTAAGTTGTACATCTTGTTAGACTACACAATCAAGGAAGGTTTGAAGTTGCTGCACTAAACCTTCTTCGTTTGAAAGCAAATGATTCCTAGAACCGAACTAGCTTATTTCACACAGTACAGTTTTCGGCAATGAAGATGTATGTTTTCTAAACAAACTGCTTTAGAAATGAAGCGAAACTAGTAAGTTGTACATCTTGTTAGACTACACAATCAAGGAAGGTTTGAAGTTGCTGCACTAAACCTTCGTAGGAAAGCAAATGATTCCTAGAACCGAACTAGCTTATTTCACACAGTACAGTGCTCGGCAATGAAGATGTTTGTTTTCTAAACAAACAACTTTAGAAATGAAGCGATACTACTAATTTGTACATCTTCTTAGATTACACTAACTAGAAATGTTTGAAGTTGCTGCACTAAACCTTCTTCGTAGTAAAGCAACTGATTCCTACAACCGAACTAACTTATTTCACACAGTACAGTTTTCGGCAATGAAGATGTATGTTTTCTAAACAAACTGCTTTAGAAATGAAGCGATACTACTAAGTTGTACATCTTGTTAGACTACACTAACTAGAAAAGTTTGAACTTGCTGCACTAAACCTTCTTCGTAGGAAAGCAACTGATTCCTAGAACCGAACTAGCTTATTTCACACAATACAGTGTTTGGAAATGAAGATGTTTGATTTCTAAAGAAACTACTTTAGAAATGAAGCGAAACTAGTAAGTTGTACATCTTGTTAGACTACACAAACAAGGAAGGTTTGACGTTGCTGCACTTAACTTTCTTCGTAGGAAAGCAACTGATTCCTACAACCGAACTAACTTATTTCACACAGTACAGTGTTCGGCAATGAAGATGTATGCTTTCTAAAGAAACTACTTTAGAAATGAAGCGAATCTAGTAAGTTGTACATCTTGTTATACTACACAAACAAGGAAGGTTTGAAGTTGCTGCACTTAACCTTCTTCGTAGGAAAGCAACTGATTCCTACAACCGAACTAACTTATTTCACACAGTACAGTGTTCGGCAATGAAGATGTTTGTTTCCCAAAGAAACTGCTTTAGAAATGAAGTGAAACTACTAAGTTGCACAACTTGTTAGATTACACTAACCAGAAAAGTTTGAACTTGCTGCACCAAACCTTCTTCGTAGGAAAGCAAGTGATTCCTAGAACCGAACTAGCTTATTTCACACAGTACAGTGTTCGGCAATGAAGATGTTTGTTTTCTAAAGAAACTACTTTAGAAATGAAGCGAAACTAGTAAGTTGTATATCTTGTCAGACTACACAATCAAGGAAGGATTGAACTTGCTGCACTAAACCTTCTTCGTAGGAAAGCAAATGATTCCTAGAACCGAACTCGCTTATTTCACACAGTACAGTGTTCGGCTATGAAGATGTTTGTTTTCTAAACAAACAACTTTAGAAATGAAGCGAAACTACTAATTTGTACATCTTCTTAGATTACACTAACTAGAAATGTTTGAAATTGCTGCACTAAACCTTCTTCGTAGTAAAGCACCTGATTCCTACAGCCGAACTAACTTATTTCACACAGTACAGTTTTCGGCAATGAAGATGTATGTTTTCTAAACAAACTACTTTAGAAATGAAGCGATACTACTAAGTTGTACATCTTGTTAGACTACACTACGTGGAAAAGTTTGAACTTGCTGAACTAAACCTTCTTCGTAGGAAAGCAACTGATTCGTAGAACCGAACTAGCTTATTTCACACAGTACAGTGTTTGGCAATGAAGATGTTTGTTTTCTAAAGAAACTACTTTAGAAATGAAGCGAAACTAGGAAGTTGTACATCTTGTTTGACTACACCATCAAAGAAGGTTTGAATTTGCTGCACTAAACATTCTTTGTAGGAAAGCAAATGATTCCTTGAACCGAACTAGCTTATTTCACACAGTAAAGTGTTCGGCAATGAAGATTTTTGTTTTCTAAACAAGCAACTTTAGAAATGAAGCGATACTACTAATTTGTACATCTTCTTAGATTACACTAACTAGAAATGTTTGAAGTTGCTGCACTAAACCTTCTTCGTAGGAAAGCAACTGATTCCTACAGCCGAACTAACTTATTTCACACAGTACAGTTTTCGGCAATGAAGATGTATGTTTTCTAAAACAACTGCTTTAGAAATGAAGCGATACTACTAAGTTGTACATGTTGTTAGACTACAGTAACTAGAAAAGTTTGAACTTGCTGCACTAAACCTTCTTCGTAGGAAAGCAACTGATTCCTAGAACCGAACTACCCTATTTCACACAGTACAGTGTTCTGAAATGAAGATGTTTGTTTTCTAATGAAACTACTTGAGAAATGAAGCGAAACTAGTAAGTTGTACATCTTGTTAGACTACACAAACAAGGAAGGTTTGAAGTTGCTGCACTTAACCTTCTTCGTAGGAAAGCAACTGATTCCTACAACCGAACTACCTTATTTCACACAGTACAGTTTTCGGCAATGAAGATGTATGTTTTCTAAACAAACTGCTTTATAAATGAAGCGATACTCCTAAGTTGTACATCTTGTTAGACTACACTAACTAGAAAAGTATGAACTTGCTGCACTAAACCTTCTTCGTAGGAAAGCAACTGATTCCTAGAACCGAACTAGCTTATTTCACACAGTACAGTGTTTGGCAATGAAGATGTTTGTTTTCTAAAGAAACTACTTTAGAAATGAAGCGAAACTAATAAGTTGTACATCTTGTTAGACTGCACAAACAAGGATGGTTTGAGGTTGCTGCACTTAACCTTCTTCGTAGGAAAGCAACAGATTCCTACAACCGAACTACCTTATTTCACACAGTACAGTTTTTGGCAATGAAGATGTATGTTTTCTACACAAACTGCTTTAGAAGTGAAGCGATACTACTAAGTTGTACATCTTGTTAGACTACACTAACTAGAAAAGTTTGAACTTGCTCCCCTAACCTTTTTCGTAGGAAAGCAACTGATTCCTAGAACCGAACTAGCTTATTTCACACAGTACAGTGTTCGGCAATGAAGATGTTTGTTTTGTAAAGAAACTACTTTATAAATGAAGGAAAACTAGTAAATTATACATCTTGTTAGACTACACAATCAAGGAAGGTTTGAAGTTGCTGCACTAAACCTTGTTCGTAGGAAAGCAAATGATTACTAGAACCGAACTAGCTTATTTCACACAGTACAGTGTTCGGCAATGAAGATGTTTGTTTTCTAAACAAACAACTTTAGAAATGAAGCGAAACTACTAATTTGTACACCTTCTTAGATTACACTAACTACAAATGTTTGAAGTTGCTGCACTAAACCTTCTTCGTTGGAAAGCAACTGATTCCTACAACCGAACTATCTTATTTCACACAGTACAGTTTTTGGCAATGAAGATGTATGTTTTCTAAACAAACTGCTTTAGAAATATAGCGATACTACTAATTTGTACATCTTCTTAGATTACACTAACTAGAAAAGTTTGAACTTGCTGCACAAAACCTTCTTCGTAGGAAAGCAACTGATTCCTAGAACCGAACTAGCTTATTTCACACAGTACAGTGTTCGTCAATGAAAATGTTTGTTTTCTAAAGAAACTACTTTAGAAATGAAGAAAAACTAGTAAGTTGTTCATCTTGTTAGACTACACAAACAAGGAAGGTTTGAAGTTGCTGAACTTAACCTTCTTCGTAGGAAAGCAACTGATTCCTAGAACCGAACTAGCGTATTTCACACAGTACCGTGTTCGGCAATGAAGATGTTTGTTTACTAAATAAACTACTTTAGAAATGAAGCGAAACTACTAATTTGTACATCTTCTTAGATTACACTAACTAGAAATGTTTGAAGTTGCTGCACTAAACCTTCTTATTTAGGGAAAGCAACGGATTCCTAAAACAACCGAACTAACTTATTTCACAAAGTACAGTTTTCGGCAATGAAGATGTATGTTTTCTAAACAAACTGCTTTAGAAATGAAGCGATACTACTAAGTTGTACATCTTGTTAGACTACACTAACTAGAAAAGTTTGAACTTGCTGCACTAAACCGTCTTCAGAGGAAAGCAACTGATTCCTAGAATCGAACTAGCTTATTTCACACAGTACAGTGTTCAGCAATGAAGATGTTTGTTTTCTAAAGAAACTACTTTAGAAATGAAGCGAAAATAGTAAGTTGTACATCTTGTTAGACTACACAAACAAGGAAGGTTTGAAGTTGCTGCATTAAACCTTCTTCTTCGTAGGAAAGCAACTGATTCCTAGAACCGAACTAACTTATTTCACACAGTACAGTTTTCGGAAATGAAGATGTATGTTTTTTCTAAACAAACTACTTTGAAATCTTGTTAGACTACACTAACTAGAAATGTATGAACTTGCTGCACTAAACCTTCTTCGTAGGAAAGCAACTGATTCCTGAACTAGCTTATTTCTTACAGTGTTCGGCAATGAAGATGTTTGTTTTCTACTTTATAAATCAACAAAACTAGTGTGTTGTACATCTTGTTCGACTACACAATCAAGGAAGGTTTGTTGCTGCACTAAACCTTCTTCGTAGGAAAGCAAATGATTCCTAGAAACGAACTAGCTTATTTCACCCAGTACAGTGTTAGGCAATGAAGATGTTTGTTTTCTAAACAAACAACTTTAGAAATGAAGCGATACTACTAATTTGTACATCTTGTTAGATTACAAACTACAAACTAAAGAAAAACTGTTTGAAAGCTTGCTGCACTGAAACCTTCTTTCTAAAGAAACTACTTTAGAAATGAAGCGAAACTGATTGTACATCTTGTTAGACTAACAAACAAGGAAACTGCACTTAACCTTTTCAACTGATTGCAGTACAGTGTTCACACAGTACAGTGTTCAATGAAGATGTTTGTTTTCTAAACAAACTACTTTAGAAATGAAGCCATACTACTAATTTGTACATCTTCTTAGATTACACTAACTAGAAATGTTTGAAGTTGCTGCACTAAACCTACTTCGTAGGAAAGCAACTGATTCCTACAACCGAACTAACTTATTTCACACAGTACAGTTTTTGGCAATGAAGATGTATGTTTTCTAAAAAAACTGCTTTAGAAATGAATCGATACTACTAAGTTGTACATCTTGTTAGAGTACACTAACTAGAAATGTTTGAACTTGCTACACTAAACCGTCTTCGTAGGAAAGCAACTGATTCCTAGAACCGAACTAGTTTATTTCACACAGTACAGTGTTCGGCAATGAAGATGTTTGTTTTCTAAAGAAACTACTTTAGAAATGAAGCGAAAATAGTAAGTTGTACATCTTGTTAGACTACACAAACAAGGAAGGTTTGAAGTTGCTGCACTTAACCTTCTTCGTAGGAAAGCAACTGATTCCTACAACCGAACTAACTTATTTCACACAGTACAGTTTTCGGCAATGAAGATGTATGTTTTCTAAACAAACTGCTTTAGAAATGAAGCGATACTACTAAGTTGTACATCTTGTTAGACTACACTAACTAGAAAAGTTTGAACTTGCTGCACTAAACCTTATTCGTAGGAAACAACTGATTCCTAGAACCGAACTAGCTTATTTCACACAGTACAGTGTTCGGCAATGAAGATGTTTGTTTTCTAAAGAAACTACTTTGGAAATGAAGCAAAACTAGTGTGTTGTACATCTTGTTCGACTACACAATCAAGGAAGGTTTGAAGTTGCTGCACTAAACCTTCTTCGTAGGAAAGCAAATGATTCCTAGAACCGAACTAGTTTATTTCACACAGTACAGTGTTCGGCAATGAAGATGTTTGTTTTCTAAACAAACAACTTTAGAAATGAAGCGATACTACTAATTTGTACACCTTCTTAGATTACACTAACTGCAAATGTTTGAACTTGCTGCACTAAACCTTCTTCGTAGGAAAGCAACTGATTCCTACATCCGAACTAACTTATTTCACACAGTATAGTTTTCGGCAATGAAGATGTATGTTTTCTAAACAAACTGCGTTAGAAATGAAGTGAAACTACGAAGTTGTACATCTTTTTAGATTACACTAACTAGAAAAGTTTGAACTTGCTGCACTAAAACTTCTTCGTAGGAAAGCAACTGATTCCTAGAACCGAACTAGCTTATTTCACACAGTACAGTGTTCGGCAATGAAGATGTTTATTTTCTAAACAAATTACTTTAGAAATGAAGCGATACTACTAATTTGTACATCTTCCTAGATTACACTAACTACAAATGTTTGAAGTTGCTGCACTAAACCTTCTTCGTAGGAAAGCAACTGATTCCTACAACCGAACTAACTTATTTCACACAGTACAGTTTTCGGCAATGAAGATGTATGTTTTATAAAAAAACTGCTTTAGAAATGAAGCGATACTACTAAGTTGTACATCTTGTTAGACTACACTAACTAGAAAAGTTTGAACTTGCTGCACTAAACCTTCTTCGTAGGAAAGCAACTGATTCCTAGAACCGAACTACCTTATTTCACACAGTACAGTGTTCAGCAATGAAGATGTTTGTTTTCTAAGGAAACTACTTTAGAAATGAAGCAAAACTAGTAAGTTGTACATCTTGTTAGACTACACAAACAAGGAAGGTTTGAAGTTGCTGCACTTAACGTTCTTCGTTGGAAAGCAACTGATTCCTACCACCGAACTAACTTATTTCACACAGTACAGTTTTCGGCAATGAAGATGTATGTTTTCTAAACAAACTACTTTAGAAATGAAGCGTAACTAGTAAGTTGTACATCTTGTTAGACTACACAAACAAGGAAGGTTTGAAGTTGCTGCACTAAACCTTCTTCGTAGGAAAGCAACTGATTCCTAGAACCGAACTAGCTTATTTCACACAGTACAGTGTTCGGCAATGAAGATGTTTGTTTACTAAACAAACTACTTTAGAAATGAAGCGAAACTAGTAAGTTGTACATCTTGTTAGACTACACAAACAAGGAAGGTTTGAAGTTGCTGCACTTAACCTTCTTCGTAAGAAAGCAACTGATTCCTAGAACCGAACTAGGTTATTTCACACAGTACAGTGTTCGGCAATGAAGATGTTTGTTTTCTAAACAAACTACTTTAGAAATGAAGCGATACTAGTAATTTCTACATCTTCTTAGATTACACTAACTAGAAATGTTTGAAGTTGCTGCACTAAAGCTTCTTCGTAGTAAAGCAACTGATTCCTACAGCCGAATTAACTTAATTCACACAGTGCAGTTTTCGGCAATGAAGATGTATGTTTTCTAAACAAACTGCTTTAGAAATGAAGCGACACTAGTAAGTTGTACATCTTGTTAGACTACACAATCAAGGAAGGTTTGAAGTTGCTGCAGTAAACCTTCTTCGTTTGAAAGCAAATGATTTCTAGAACCGAACTAACTTATTCCACACAGTACAGTGTTCGGCAATGAAGATGTTTGTTTCCTAAAGAAACTGCTTTAGAAATGAAGTGAAAGTACTAAGTTGCACAACTTGTTAGATTACACTAACCAGAAAAGTTTTAACTTGCTGCACTAAACCTTCTTCGTAGGAAAGCAAATGATTCCTAGAACCGAACTAGCTTATTTCACACAGTACAGTGCTCGGCAATGAAGATGTTTGTTTTCTAAACAAACAACTTTAGAAATGAAGCGATACTACTAATTTGTACATCTTCTTAGATTACACTAACTAGAAATGTTTGAAGTTGCTGCACTAAACCTTCTTCGTAGTAAAGCAACTGATTCCTACAACCGAACTAACTTATTTCACACAGTAAAGTTTTCGGCAATAAAGATGTATGTTTTCTCACAAACTGCTTTAGAAATGAAGCGAAACTACTAAGTTGTACATCTTGTTAGACTACACAATCAAGGAAGGTTTGAAGTTGCTGCACTAAACCTTCTTCGTAGACAAGCAAATGATTCCTACAACCGAACTAGCTTATTTCACACAGCACAGTGTTCGGCAATGAAGATGTTTGTTTTCTACAGAAACTACTTTAGAAATGAAGCGAAACTAGTAAGTTGTACATCTTGTTAGACTACACGAACAAGGAAGGTTTGAAGTTGCTGCACTTAACCTTCTTCGTAGGAAAGCAACTGATTCCTAGATCCGAACTAGCTTATTTCACACAGTACAGTGTTCGGCAATGAAGATGTTTGTTTTCTAAACAAACTACTTTAGAAATGAAGCGATACTACTATTTTGTACATCTTCTTAGATTACACTAACTACAAATGTTTGAAGTTGCTGCACTAAACCTTCTTCGTAGGAAAGCAACTGATTCCTACAACCGAGCTAACTTATTTCACACAGTATAGTTTTCGGCAATGAAGATGTATGTTTTATAAACAAACTGCTTTAGAAATGAAGCGATACTACTAAATTGTACATCTTGTTAGACTACACTAACTAGAAAAGTTTGAACTTGCTGCACTAAACCTTCTTCGTAGGAAAGCAACTGATTCCTAGAACCAAACTACCTTATTTCACACAGTACAGTGCTCGGCAATGAAGATGTTTGTTTCCTAAAGAAACTGCTTTAGAAATGAAGTGAAACTACTAAGTTGCACAACTTGTTAGATTACACTAACCAGAAAAGTTTGAACTTGCTGCACTAAACCTTCTTCGTAGGAAAGCAAGTGATTCGTAGAACCGAACTAGGTTATTTCACACAGTACAGTGTTCGGCAATGAAGATGTTTGTTTTCTAAATAAACTACTTTAGAAATGAAGCGAAACGAGTAAGTTGTATATCTTGTTATACTACACAATCAAGGAAGGTTTGAAGTTGCTGCACTAAACCTTCTTCGTAGGAAAGCAACTGATTCCTAGAACCGAACTACCTTATTTCACATGGTACAGTGTTCGGCAATGAAGATGTTTGTTTTCTAAAGAAACTACTTTAGAAATGAAGCCAAACTAATAAGTTGTACATCTTGTTAGACTACACAAACAAGGAAGGTTTGAAGTTGCTGCACTTAACCTTCTTCATAGGAAAGCAACTGATTCCTACAACCGAAGTAACTTATTTCACACAGTACAGTTTTCGGCAATGAAGATGTATGTTTTCTGAACAAACTGCTTTAGAAATGAAGCTATACTACTAAGTTGTACATCTTGTTAGACTACACTAACTAGAAAAGTTTAAACTTGCTGCACCAATGCTTCTTCATAGGAAAGCAACTGATTCCTAGAACCGAACTAGCTTATTTCACACAGTACAGTGTTCGGCAATGAAGATGTTTGTTTTCTAAAGAAACTACTTCATAAATGAAGCAAAACTAGTAAGTTATACATCTTGTTAGACTACACAATCAAGGATGGTTTGAAGTTGCTGCACTAAACCTTGTTCGTAGGAAAGCAAATGATTCCTAGAACCGAACTAGCTTATTTCACACAGTACAGTGTTCGGCAATGAAGATGTTTGTTTTCTAAACAAACAACTTTAGAAATGAAGCGATACTACTAATTTGTACACCTCATTAGATTACACTAACTACAAATGTTTGAAGATGCTGCACTAAACCTTCTTAGTTGGAAAGCAACTGATTCCTACAACCGAACTAACTTATTTCACACAGTACAGTTTTCCGCAATGAAGATGTATGTTTTCTAAATAAACTGCTTTAGAAATGAAGCGATACTACTAATTTGTACATCTTCCTAGATTACACTAACTAGAAAAGTTTGAACTTGCTGCACTAAACCTTCTTCGTAGGAAAGCCACTGATTCCTAGAACCGAACTAGCTTATTTCACCCAGTACAGTGTTCGGCAATGAAAATGTTTGTTTTCTAAAGAAACTTCTTTAGAAATGAAGCGAAACTAGTAAGTTGTACATCTTGTTAGACTACACAAACAAGGAAGGTTTTAACTTGCTGCACTAAACCTTCTTCGAAGGAAAGCAACTGATTCCTAGAACCGAACTAGCTTATTTCACACAGTACAGTGTTCGGCAATGAAGATGTTTGTTTACTAAACAAACTACTTTAGAAATGAAGCGAAACTACTAATTTGTACTTCTTCTTAGATTACACTAACTAGATATGTTTGAAGTTGCTGCACTAAACCTTCTACGTAGGAAAGCAACTGCTTCCTACAACCGAACTAACTTATTTCACACAGTACAGTTTTCGGCAATGATGACATATGTTTTCTAAACAAACTGCTTTACAAATGAAGCGATACTACTAAGTTGTACATCTTGTTAGACTACACTAACTAGAAAAGTTTGAACTTGCTGCACTAAACCTTCTTCGTAGGAAAGCAACTGATTCCTAGAACCGAACTAGCTTATTTCACACAGTACAGTGTTCGGCAATGAAGATGTTTGTTTTCTAAAGAAACTACTTTAGAAATGAAGCGAAACTACTAAGTTGTACACCTTGTTAGACTACACAAACAAGGAAGGTTTGAAGTTGCTGCATTAAACCTTCTTCCTAGGAAAGCAACTGATTCCTACAACCGAACTAACTTATTTCACACAGGACAGTTTTCGGCAATGAAGATGTATGTTTTCTAAACAAACTGCTTTGGAAATGAAGCGATACTACTAAGTTGTCCATCTTGTTAGACTACACTAACTAGAAAAGTTTGAACTTCCTGCACTATACTTTCTTCGTAGGAAAGCAACTGATTCCTAGAACCGAGCTAGCTTATTTCACACAGTACAGTGTTCAGCAATGAAGATGTTTGTTTTCTAAAGAAACTACTTTAGAAATGAAGCGAAACTAGTAAGTTGTACATCTTGTTAGACTACACAATCAAGGAAGGTTTGAAGTTGCTGCACTTGACCTTCTTCGTAGGAAAGCAACTGATTCCTAGAACCAAACTAGCTTATTTCACACAGTACAGTGTTCGGCAATGAAGATGTTTGTTTTCTAAACAAACTACTTTAGAAATGAAGCGATACTACTAATTTGTACAACTTCTTAAATTACACTAACTAGAAATGATTGAAGTTGCTGCACTAAACCTTCTTCGTAGGAAAGCAACTGATTCCTATAACCGAACTAACTTATTTCACACAGTACAGTTTTCGGCAATGAAGATGTATGTTTTCTAAACAAACTGCTTTAGAAATTAAGGGATACTACCAATTTGTACATCTTCTTAGATTACACTAACTAGAAAAGTTTGAACTTGCTGCACTAAACCTTCTTCGTAAGAAAGCAACTGATTCCTAGAACCGAACTAGCTTATTTCACACAGTACAGTGTTCGGCAATGAAGATGTTTGTTTTCTAAAGAAACTACTTTATAAATGAAGCAAAACTAGTGTGTTGTACATCTTGTTCGACTACACAATCAAGGAAGGTTTGAAGTTGCTGCACTTAACCTTCTTCGTAGGAAAGCAACTGATTCGTACAACCGAACTAACTTATTTCACACAGTACAGTGTTCGGCAATGAAGATGTTTGATTCCTAAAGATACTGCTTTAGAAATGAAGTGAAACTACTAAATTGTACAACTTGTTAGATTACACTAACCAGAAAAGTTTGAACTTGCTGCACTAAACCTTCTTCGTAGGAAAGCAACTGATTCCTAGAACCGAACTAGCTTATTTGACACAGTACAGTGTTCGGCAATGAAGATGTTTGTTTTCAAAACAAACTACTTTAGAAATGAAGCGATACTACTAATTTGTACATCTTATTAGATAACACTAACTAGAAATGTTTGAAGTTGCTGCACTAAACCTTCTTCGTAGGAAAGCAACTGATTCCTAGAACCGAACTAGCTTATTTGACACAGTACAGTGTTCGGCAATGAAGATGTATGTTTTCTAAACAAACTACTTTAGAAATGAAGCGATACTACTAATTTGTACATCTTCTTATACTACACAAACAAGGAAGGTTTGAAGTTGCTGCACTTAACCTTCTTCTTAGGAAAGCAACTGATTCCTACAACCGAACTAGCTTATTTCACACAGTACAGTGTTCTGCAATGAAGATGTTTGTTTTCTAAACAAACTACTTTAGAAATGAAGTTATACTACTAATTTGTACATCTTCTTAGATTACAGTAACTAGAAATGTTTGAAGTTGCTGCACTAAACCTTCTTCGTAGGAAAGCAACTGATTCCTACAACCGAACTAACTTATTTCACACAGTACAGTTTTCGGCAATGAAGATGTATGTTTTCTAAACAAACTGCTTTGTAAATGAAGCGATACTACTAAGTTGTACATCTTGTTAGACTACACTAAGTAGAAAAGTTTGAACTTGCTGCACTAAACCTTCTTCGGTAGGAAAGCAACTGATTCCTAGAACTGAACTAGAATATTTCACACAGTACAGTGTTGGAAATGAAGATGTTTGTTTTCTAAAGAAACTACTTTAGAAATGAAGCGAAACTAGTAAGTTGTACATCTTCTTAGACTACACAATCAAGGAGAGTTTGAAGTTGCTGCACTTAACCTTCTTCGTAGGAGAGCAACTGATTACGTCAACCGAACTAACTTATTTCACACAGTACAGTGTTCGGCAATGAAGATGTTTGTTTCCTAAAGAAACTGCTTCAGAAATGAAGTGAAACTACTAAGTTGTACATCTTGTTAGATTACACTAACCAGAAAAGTTTGAACTTGCTTCACTAAACCTTCTTCGTAGGAAAGCAAGTGATTCCTAGAACCGAACTAGCTTATTTCACACAGTACAGTGTTCGGCAATGAAGATGTATGTTTCCTAAACAAACTGCTTTAGAAATGAAGCGATACTACTAAGTTGTACATCTTGTTAGACTACACTAGCTAGAAAAGTTTGAACTTGCTGCACTAAACCTTCTTCGTAGGAAAGCAACTGATTCCTAGAACCGAACTACCTTATTTCACACAGTACAGTGTTCAGCAATGAAGATGTTTGTTTTCTAAAGAAACTACTTGAGAAATGAAGCGAAACTAGTAAGTTGTACATCTTGTTAGACTACACAAAAAAGGAAGGTTTGAAGTTGCTGCACTTAAAGTTCTTCGTAGGCAAGCAACTGATTCCTCTAACCGAACTAACGTATTTCACACAGTACAGTGTTCGGCAATGAAGATGTTTGTTTCCTAAAGAAACTGCTTTAGAAATGAAGTGAAACTACTAAGTTGTACATCTTGTTAGATTACACTAACTAGAAAAGTTTGAACTTGCTGCACTAAACCTTCTTCGTAGGAAAGCAACTAATTCCTAGAAGCGAACTAGCTTATTTCACACAGTAGTGTTCGGTAATGAAGATGTTTGTTTTCTAAAGAAACTACTTTAGAAATGAAGCGAAACTAGTAACTTGTACATCTTGTTTGACTACACAATCAAGGAGGGTTTGAAGTTGCTGCACGTAACCTTCTTCGTAGGAAAGCCAATGATTCCTAGAACCGAACTAACTTATTTCACACAGTACAGTTTTCGGCAATGAAGATGTATGTTTTCTAAAGAAAGTACTTTAGAAATGAAGCCAAACTAGTAAGTTGTACATCTTGTTAGACTACACAAACAAGGAAGGTTTGAAGTTGCTGCACTTAACCTTCTTCGTAGGAAAGCAACTGATTCCTAGAACCGAACTAGCTTTTTTCACACAGTACAGTGTTCGGCAATGAAGATGTTGTTTTCTAAACAAACTACTTTAGAAATGAAGCGATACTACTAATTTGTACCTCTTCTTAGATTACACTAACTAGAAATGTTTGAAGTTGCTGCACTAAACCTTCTTCGTAGGAAAGCAACTGATTCCTAGAACCGAACTAACTTATTTCACACAGTACAGTTTTCGGCAATGAAGATGTATGTTTTCTAAACAAACTGCTTTAGAAATGAAGCGATACTACTAAGTTGTACATCTTGTTAGACTACACTAACTAGAAAAGTTTGAACTTGCTGCACTAAACCTTCTTCGTAGGGAAACAACTGATTCCTAGAACCGAACTAGCTTATTTCACACAGTACATTGTTCGGCAATGAAGATGTTTGTTTTCTAAAGAAACGACTTTAGAAATGAAGCGAAACTACTAAGTTGTATATCTTGTTAGACTACACAAACAAGGAAGGTTTGAAGTTGCTGCACTTAACCTTTTTCGTAGGAAAGCAACTGATTCCTAGAACCGAACTAGCTTATTTCACACAGTACAGTGTTCGGCAATGAAGATGTTTGTTTTCTAAAGAAACTACTTTAGAAATGAAGCGAAACTAGTAAGTTGTACATCTTGCTAGACTACACTAACTAGAAAAGTTTGAACTTGCTGCACTAAACCTTCGTAGGAAAGCAACTGATTCCTAGAACCGAACTAGCTTATTTCACACAGTACAGTGTTTGGCAATGAAGATGTTTTGTTCTAAAGAAACTACTTTAGAAATGAAGCGAAACAAGTAAGTTGTACATATTTTTAGACTACACAAACAAGGAACGTTTGAAGTTGCTGCACTTAACTTTCTTCGTAGGAAAGCAACTGATTCCTAGAACCGAACTAGCTTGTTTCACACATTACAGTGTTCGGCAATGAAGATGTTTGTTTTCTAAACAAACTACTTTAGAAATGAAGCGATACTACTAATTTGTACATCTTCTTAGATTACACTAACTAGAAATGTTTGAAGTTGCTGCACTAAAACTTCTTCATAGGAAAGCAACTGATTCCTACAACCGAACTAACTTATTTCACACAGTACAGTTTTCGAAAATGAAGATATATGTTTTCTAAACAAACTGCTTTAGAAATGAAGCGATACTACTAAGTTGTACATGTTTTTAGACTACACTAGCTAGAAAAGTTTGAACTTGCTGCACTAAACCTTCTTCGTAGGAAAGCAACTGATTCGTAGAACCGAACTACCTTATTTCACTCAGTACAGTGTTCAGCAATGAAGATGTTTGTTTTCTAAAGAAACTACTTTAGAAATGAAGCGAAACTAGTAAGTTGTACATCTTGTTAGACTACACAAACAAGGAAGGTTTGAAGTTGCTGCACTTAACCTTCTTCGTAGGAAAGCAACTGATTCCTCTAACCGAACTAACTTATTTCACACAGTACAGTGTTCGGCAATGAAGATGTTTGTTTCCTAAAGAAACTACTTTAGAAATGAAGTGTAACTACTAAGTTGTACATCTTGTTATATTACACTAACTAGAAAAGTTTGAACTTGCTGCACTAAACCTTCTTCGTAGGAAAGCAACTGATTCCTAGAAGCGAACTAGCTTATTTCACACAGTAGTGTTCGGTAATGAAGATGTTTGTTTTCTAAAGAAACTACTTTAGAAATGAAGCGAAACTAGTAAGTTGTACATCTTGTTAGACTACACCATCAAAGAAGGTTTGAAGTTGCTGCACTAATCCTTCTTCGTAGGAAAGCAAATGATTCCTAGAACTGAACTAGCTTATTTCACACAGTACAGTGTTCGGCAATGAAGATGTTTGTTTTCTTAAGAAACTACTTTAGAAATGAAGCGAAAGTAGTAAGTTGTACATCTTTTTAGACTACACAATCAAGGAGGGTTTGAAGTTGCTGCACTTAACCTTCTTCGCAGGAGAGCAACTGATTCCAACAACCGAACTAACTTATTTCACACAGTACAGTGTTCGGCAATGAAGATGTTTGTTTCCTAAAGAAACTGCTTTAGAAATGAAGTGAAACTACTAAGTTGTACATCTTGTTAGATAACACTAACCAGAAAAGTTTGAACTTGCTTCACTAAACCTTCTTCGTAGGAAAGCAAGTCATTCCTAGAACCGAACTAGCTTATTTCACACAGTACAGTGTTCGGCAATGAAGATGTATGTTTCCTAAACAAACTGCTTTAGAAATGAAGCGATACTACTAAGTTGTACATCTTGTTAGACTACACTAAATAGAAAAGTTTGAACTTGCTGCACTAAACCTTCTTCGTAGGAAAGCAACTGATTCCTAGAACCGAACTAGCTTATTTCACACAGTAAAGTGTTCGGCAATGAAGATGATTGTTTTCTAAACAAACAACTTTAGAAATGAAGCGATACTACTAATTTGTACATCTTCTTAGATTACACTAACTAGAAATGTTTGAAGTTGCTGCACTAAACCTTCTTCGTAGGAAACCAACTGATTCCTACAACCAAACTAACTTATTTCACACAGTACAGTTTTCGGCAATGAAGATGTATGTTTTCTAAACAAACTGCTTTAGAAATGAAGCGAAACTAGTAAGTTGTACATCTTCTTAGACTACACAATCAAGGGAGGTTTGAAGTTGCTGCACTAAACCTTCTTCGTAGGAAATCAACTGATTCCTAGAACCGAACTAGCTTATTTCACACAGTACAGTGTTCAGCAATGAAGATGTTTGTTTTCTAAAGAAACTACTTTAGAAATGAAGCGAAACTAGTAAGTTGTACATCTTCTTAGACTACACAATTAAGGAGGGTTTGAAGTTGCTGCACTTAACCTTCTTCGTAGGAGAGCAACTGATTCCTAAAACCGAACTAACTTATTTCACACAGTACAGTGTTCGGCAATGAAGATATTTGTTTCCTAAAGAAACTGCTTTAGAAATGAAGTGAAACTACTAAGTTGTACATCTTGTTAGATTACACTAACCAGAAAAGTTTGAACTTGCTGCACTAAACCTTCTTCGTAGGAAAGCAAGTGATTCCTAGAACCGAACTAGCTTATTTCACACAGTACAGTGTTCGGCAATGAAGATGTTTGTTTTCCAAAGAAACTACTTTAGAAATGAAGCGAAACTAGTAAGTTGTACATCTTGTTAGACTACACAATCAAGGAAGGTTTGAAGTTGCTGCACTAAACCTTCTTCGTAGGAAAGCAACTGATTCCTACAGCCGAACTAATTCATTTCACACAGTACAGTTTTTGGCAATGAAGATGTATGTTTTCTAAACAAACTGCTTTAGAAATGAAGCGAAACTAGTAAGTTGTACACCTTGTTAGACTACACAATCAAGGAAGGTTTGAAGTTGCTGCACTAAACCTTCGTCGTAGGAAAGCAAATGATTCCTAGAACCGAACTAGCTTATTTCACACAGTACAGTGTTAGGCAATAAAGATGTTTGTTTTCTAAAGAAACTACTTTAGAAATGAAGCGAAACTAGTAAGTTGTACATCTTGTTAGACTGCACAAACAAGGAAGGTTTTATGTTGCTGCACTTAACCTTCTTCGTAGGAAAGCAACTGATTCATAGAACCGAACTAGCTTATTTCACACAGTACAGTGTTCGGCAATGAAGATGTTTGTTTCCTAAAGAAACTGCTTTAGAAATGAAGTGAAACTACTAAGTTGTACATCTTGTTAGATTACACTAACCAGAAAAGTTTGAACTTGCTGCACTAAACCTTCTTCGTTGGAAAGCAACTGATTCCTAGAACCGAAATAGCTTATTTCACACAGTACAGTGGTCGGCAATGAAGATGTTTATTTTCTAAAGAAACTACTTTAGAAATGAAGCGAAAATAGAAGGTGTACATCTTGTTAGACTACACCATCAAGGAAGGTTTGAAGTTGCTGCACTAAACATTCTTCGTAGGAAAGCAAATGATTCCTAGAACCGAACTAGCTTATTCCACTCAGTAAAGTGTTCGGCAATGAAGATGTTTGTTTTCTAAACAAACAACTTTAGAAATGAAGCGATACTACTAATTTGTACATCTTCTTAGATTACACTAACTAGAAATGTTTGAAGTTGCTGCACTAAACCTTCTTCGTAGGAAAGCAACTGATTCCTACAACCGAACTAACTTATTTCACACAGTACAGTTTTCGGCAATGAAGATGTATGTTTTCTAAACAAACTGCTTTAGAAATGAAGCGATACTACTAAGTTGTACATCTTGTTAGACTATACTAACTAGAAAAGTTTGAACTTGCTGCACTAAACTTTCTTCATAGGAAAGCAACTGATTCCTAGATCTGAACTTGCTTATTTCACACATTACAGTGTTCGGCAATGAAGATGTTTGTTTTCTAAACAATCTAATTTAGAAATGAAGCGATACTACTAATTTGTACATCTTCTTAGATTACACTAAGTAGAAATGTTTTAAGTTGCTGCACTAAACCTTCTTCATAGGAAAGCAAGTGATTCCTAGAACCGAACTAGCTTATTTGACACAGTACAGTGTTCGGCAATGAAGATGTTTGTTTTCTAAACAAACTGCTTTAGAAATGAAGCGATACTACTAATTTGTACATCTTCTTAGATTACACTAACTAGAAAAGTTTGAACTTGCTGCACTAAACCTTCTTCGTAGGAAAGCAACTGATTCCTAGAACCGAACTAGCTTATTTCACCCAGTACAGTGTTCGTCAATGAAAATGTTTGTTTGCTATAGAAACTACTTTAGAAATGAAGCGAAACTAGTAAGTTGTACATCTTGTTAGACTACACAAACAAGGAAGGTTTGAAGTTGCTGCACTAAACCTTCTTCGTAGGATAGAAACTGATTCCTAGAACCGAACTAGCTTATTTCACACAGTACAGTGTTCGGCAATGAAGATGTTTGTTTACTAAACAAACTGCTTTAGAAATGAAGCGAAACTACTAATTTGTACATCTTCTTAGATTACACTAACTAGAAATGTTTGAAGTTGCTGCACTAAACCTTCTTCGTAGTAAAGCAACTGATTCCTACAGTCGAACTAACTTATTTCACACAGTACAGTTTTCGACAATGAAGATGTATGTTTTCTAAACAAACTGCTTTAGAAATGAAGCGAAACTAGTAAGTTGTACATCTTGTTAGACTACACAATCAAGGAAGGTTTGAAGTTGCTGCACTAACCTTCTTCGTAGGAAAGCAAATGATTCCTAGAACCGAACTAGCTTACTTCACACAGTTCAGTGTTCGGCAATGAAGATGTTTGTTTTCTAAAGAAACTACTTTAGAAATGACGGGAAAGTAGTAAGTTGTACACCTTGTTAGACTACACAAACAAGGAAGGTTTGAAGTTGCTAAACTTAACCTTCTTCGTAGGAAAGCAACTGATTCCTAGAACCGAACTAGCTTATTTCACACAGTACAGTGTTCGGCAATGAAGATGTTTGTTTTCTAAACAAACTACTTTAGAAATGAAGCGATACTACTGATTTGTACATCTTCTTAGATTACACTAACTACAAATGTTTGAAGTTGCTGCACTAAACCTTCTTCGTAGGAAAGCAACTGATTCCTCCAACCGAACTAACTTATTTCACACAGTATAGTTTTCGGCAATGAAGATGTATGTTTTCTAAAGAAACTACTTTAGAAATGAAGGGAAACTAGTAAGTTGTACATCTTGTTAGACTACACAAGCAAGGAAGGTTTGAAGTTGCTGCACTTAACCTTCTTCGTAGGAAAGCAACTGATTCCTACAACCGAACTAACTTATTTCAAACAGTACAGTGTTCGGCAATGAAGATGTTTGTTTCCTAAAGAAACTGCTTTAGAAATGAAGTGAAACTACTAAGTTGTACAACTTGTTAGATTACACTAACCAGAAAAGCTTGAACTTGCTGCACTAAACATTCTTCGTAGGAAAGCAAATGATTCCTAGAACCGAACTAGCTTATTTCACACAGTACAGTTTTCGGCAATGAAGATGTTTGTTTTCTAAAGAAACTACTTTAGAAATGAAGCGAAACTAGTAAGTTGTACATCTTGTTAGACTACACAATCAAGGAAGTTTTGAAGTTGCTGCACTAACCTTCTTCGTAGGAAAGCAAATGATTCCAAGAACCGAACTAGCTTACTTCACACAGTACAGTGTTCGGCAATGAAGATGTTTGTTTTCTAAAGAAACTACATTAGAAATGAAGCGAAACTAGTAAGTTGTACATCTTGTTAGACTACACAAACAAGGAAGGTTTGAACTTGCTAAACTTAACCTTCTTCTTAGGAAAGCAACTGATTCCTAGAACCGAACTAGCTTATTTCACACAGTACACTGTTCGGCAATGAAGATGTTTGTTTTATAAAAAAACTGCTTTAGAAATGAAGCGATACTACTAGTTGTACATTTTATTAGACTACACTAACTAGAAAAGTTTGATTCCTAGAACCGAACTAACTTATTTCACACAGTACAGTTTTCGGCAATGAAGATGTATGTTTTATAAAAAAACTGCTTTAGAAATGAAGCGATACTACTAAGTTGTACATTTTATTAGACTACACTAACTAGAAAAGTTTGAACTTGCTGCACTAAACCTTCTTCGTAGGAAAGCAACTGATTCCTAGAACCGAACTACCTCATTTCACACAGTACAGTGTTCAGCAATGAAGATGTTTGTTTTCTGAAGAAAGTACTTTAGAAATGAAGTGAAACTAGTACGTTGTACATCTTGTTAGACTACACAAACAAGGAAGGTTTGAAGTTGCTGCACTTAACCTTCTTCGTAGGAAAGCAACGGATTCCTACAACAGAACTAACTTATTTCACACAGTACAGTTTTCGGCAATGAAGATGTATGTTTTCTAAAGGAACTACTTTAGAAATGAAGCGTAACTAGTAAGTTGTACATCTTGCTAGACTACACAAGCAAGGAAGGTTTGAAGTTGCTGCACTTAACCTTCTTCGTAGGAAAGCAACTGATTCCTACAACCGAACTAACTTATTTCACACAGTACAGTGTTCGGCAATGAAGATGTTTGTTTCCTAAAGAAACTGCTTTAGAAATGAAGTGAAACTACTAAGTTGTACAACTTGTTAGATTACACTAACCAGAAAAGTTTGAACTTGCTGCACTAAACCTTCTTCGTAGGAAAGCAAGTGATTCCTAGAACCCAACTAGCTTATTTCACACAGTACAGGGTTCGGCAATGAAGATGTTTGTTTTCTAAAGAAACTACTTTAGAAATGAAGGGAAACTAGTAAGTTGTACATCTTGTTAGACTACACAAACAAGGAAGGTTTGAAGTTGCTAAACTTAACCTTCTTCGTAGGAAAGCAACTGATTCCTAGAACCGAACTAGCTTATTTCACACAGTACAGTGTTCGGCAATGAAGATGTTTGTTTTCTAAACAAACTACTTTAGAAATGAAGCGATACTACTAATTTGTACATCTTCTTAGATTACACTAACTACAAATGTTTGAAGTTGCTGCACTAAACCTTCTTCGTAGGAAAGCAACTGATTCCTACAACCGAACTAACTTATTTCACACAGTATAGTTTTCGGCAATGAAGATGTATGTTTTCTAAAGAAACTACTTTAGAAATGAAGCGAAACTAGTAAGTTGTACATCTTGTTAGACTACACAAACAAGGAAGGTTTGAAGTTGCTGCACTTAACCTTCTTCGTACGAAAGCAACTGATTCTTACAACCGAACTAACTTATTTCACACAGTACAGTGTTCGGCAATGAAGATGTTTGTTTCCTAAAGAAACTGCTTTAGAAATGAAGTGAAACTACTAAGTTGTACAACTTGTTAGATTACACTAACCAGAAAAGCTTGAACTTGCTGCACTAAACATTCTTCGTAGGAAAGCAAATGATTCCTAGAACCGAACTAGCTTATTTCACACAGTACAGTGTTCGGCAATGAAGATGTTTGTTTTCTAAAGAAACTACTTTAGAAATGAAGCGAAACTAGTAAGTTGTACATCTTCTTAGACTACACAATCAAGGAAGTTTTGAAGTTGCTGCACTAACCTTCTTCGTAGGAAAGCAAATGATTCCAAGAACCGAACTAGCTTACTTCACACAGTACAGTGTTCGGCAATGAAGATGTTTGTTTTCTAAAGAAACTACTTTAGAAATGAAGCGAAACTAGTAAGTTATACATCTTGTTAGACTACACAAACAAGGAAGGTTTGAAGTTGCTAAACTTAACCTTCTTCGTAGGAAAGCAACTGATTCCTAGAACCGAACTAGCTTATTTCACACAGTACAGTGTTCGGCAATGAAGATGTTTGTTTTCTAAACAAACTACTTTAGAAATGAAGCGATACTACTAATTTGTACATATTCTTAGATTACACTAACTACAAATGTTTGAAGTTGCTGCACTAAACCTTCTTCGTAGGAAAGCAACTGATTCCTACAACCGAACTAACTTATTTCACACAGTACAGTTTTCGGCAATGAAGATGTATGTTTTATAAACAAACTGCTTTAGAAATTAAGCGATACTACTAAGTTGTACATTTTATTAGACTACACTAACTAGAAAAGTTTGAACTTGCTGCACTAAACCTTCTTCGTAGGAAAGCAACTGATTCCTAGAACCGAACTACCTTATTTCACACAGTACAGTGTTCAGCAATGAAGATGTTTGTTTTCTGAAGAAACTACTTTAGAAATGAAGCGAAACTAGTAAGTTGTACATCTTGTTAGACTACACAAACAAGGAAGGGTTGAAGTTGCTGCACTTAACCTTCTTCGTAGGAAAGCAACGGATTCCTACAACCGAACTAACTTATTTCACACAGTACAGTTTTCGGCAATGAAGATGTATGTTTTCTAAAGGAACTACTTTAGAAATGAAGCGTAACTAGTAAGTTGTACATCTTGTTAGACTACACAAGCAAGGAAGGTTTGAAGTTGCTGCACTTAACCTTCTTCGTAGGAAAGCAACTGATTCCTACAACCGAACTAACTTATTTCACACAGTACAGTCTTCGGCAATGATGATGTTTGTTTCCTAAAGAAACTGCTTTAGAAATGAAGTGAAACTACTAAGTTGTACAACTTGTTAGATTACACTAACCAGAAAAGTTTGAACTTGCTGCACTAAACCTTCTTCGTAGGAAAGCAAGTGATTCCTAGAACCGAACTAGCTTATTTCACACAGTACAGTGTTCGGCAATGAAGATGTTTGTTTTCTAAACAAACATCTTTAGAAATGAATCGATACTACTAATTTGTACATCTTCTTACATTACACTAACTAGAAATGTTTGAAGTTGCTGCACTAAACCTTCTTCGTAGTAAAGCAACTGATTCCTACAGCCGAACTAACTTATTTCACACAGTACAGTTTTCGACAATGTAGATGTATGTTTTCTAAACAAACTGCTTTAGAAATGAAGCGAAACTAGTAAGTTGTACATCTTGTTAGACTACACAATCAAGGAAGGTTTGAAGTTGCTGCACTAAACCTTCTTTGTAGGAAAGCAAATGATTCCTAGAACCGAACTAGCTTATTTCACACAGTACAGTGTTCGGCAATGAAGATGTTTGTTTTCTAAAGAAACTACTTTAGAAATGAAGCGAAACTAGTAAGTTGTACATCTTGTTAGACTGCACAAACAAGGAAGGTTTGAAGTTGCTGCAGTTCACCTTCTTAGTAGGAAAGCAACTGATTCCTAGAACCAAACTAGCTTATTTCACACAGTACAGTGTTCGGCAAAGAAAATGTTTGTTTTCTAAACAAACTACTTTAGAAATGAAGCGATACTACTAATTTTTACATCTTCTTAGATTACACTAACTAGAAATGTTTGAAGTTGCTGCACTAAACCTTCTTCGTAGGAAAGCAACTGATTCCTACAACCGAACCAACTTATTTCACACAGTACAGTTTTCGGCAATGAAGATGTATGTTTTCTGAACAAACTGCTTTAGAAATGAAGCGATACTACTAATTTGTACATCTTCTTAGATTACACTAACTAGAAAAGTTTGAACTTGCTGCACTAAACCTTCTTCGTAGGAAAGCAACTGATTCCTAGAACCGAACTAGCTTATTTCACACAGTACAGTGTTCGGCAATGAAGATGTTTGTTTTCTAAAGAAACTACTTTAGAAATGAAGCGAAACTAGTAAGTTGTATATCATGTTATACTACACAATCCAGGAAGGTTTGAGGTTGCTGCACTAAACCTTCTTCGTAGGAACGCAAATGATTCCTAGAACCGAATTAGCTTATTTCACACAGTACAGTGTTCGGTAATGAAGATGTTTGTTTTCTAAACAAACAACTTTAGAAATGAAGCGATACTACTAATTTGTACATCTTCTTAGATTACACTAACTAGAAATGTTTGAAGTTGCTGCACTAAACCTTCTTCGTAGTAAAGCAACTGATTCCTACAGCCGAACTTACTTATTTCACACAGTACAGTTTTTGAAAATGAAGATGTATGTTTTCTAAATAAACTGCTTTTGAAATGAAGCGAAACTAGTAAGTTGTACATCTTGTTAGACTACACAATCAAGGAAGGTTTGAAGTGGCTGCACTAAACCTTCTTTGTAGGAAAGCAAATGATTCCTAGAACCGAACTAGCTTATTTCACACAGTACAGTGTTCGGCAATGAAGATGTTTGTTTTCTAAAGAAACTACTTTAGAAATGAAGCGAAACTAGTAAGTTGTACATCTTGTTAGACTTCACAAACAAGGAAGGTTTGAAGTTGCTGCACTTGACCTTCTCCGTAGGAAAGCAACTGATTCCTAGAACCAAACTAGCTTATTTCACACAGTACAGTGTTCGGCAATGAAGATGTTTGTTTTCTAAACAAACTACTTTAGAAATGAAGCGATACTACTAATTTTTACATCTTCTTAGATTACACTAACTAGAAATGTTTGAAGTTGCTGCACTAAACCTTCTTCGTAGGAAAGCAACTGATTCCTACAACCGAACTAACTTATTTCACACAGTACAGTTTTCAGCAATGAAGATGTATGTTTTCTAAACAAACTGCTTTAGAAATGAAGCGATACTACTAATTTGTACATCTTCTTAGATTACACTAACTAGAAAAGTTTGAACATGCTGCACTAAACCTTCTTCGTAGGAAAGCAACTGATTCCTAGAACCGAACTAGCTTATTTCACCCAGAACAGTGTTCGTCAATGAACATGTTTGTTTTCTAAAGAAACTACTTTAGAAATGAAGCGAAACTAGTAAGTTGTATATCTTGTTAGACTACACAAACAAGGAAGGTTTGAAGTTGCTGCACTAAACCTTCTTCGTAGGAAAGCAACTGATTCCTAGAACCGAACTAGCTTATTTCACACAGTACAGTGTTCGGCAATGAAGATGTTTGTTTAGTAAACAAACTACTTTAGAAATGAAGTGAAACTACTAATTTGTACATCTTCTTAGATTACACTAACTAGAAATGTTTGAAGTTGCTAAACTAAACTTCAGAGGTAGGAAAGCAACTGATTCCTACAACCGAACTAACTTATTTCACGCAGTACAGTTTTCGGCAATGATGATGTATGTTTTCTAAACAAACTGCTTTAGAAATGAAGCGATACTCCTAAGTTGTACATCTTGTTAGACCACACTAAGTAGAAAAGTTTGAACTTGCTGCACTAAACTTTCTTCGTAGGAAAGTAAGTGATTCCTAGAACCGAACTAGCTTATTTCACACAGTGCAGTGTTCAGCAATTAAGATGTTTGTTTTCTAAAGAAACTACTTTAGAAATGAAGCGAAGCTAGTAAGTTGTACATCTTGTTAGACTACACAATCTAGGAAGGTTTGAAGTGGCTGCACTTAACCTTCTTCGTAGGAAAGCAACTGATTCCTACAACCGAACTAACTTATTTCACACAGTACAGTGTTCGGCAATGAAGATGTTTGTTTATTAAAGAAACTGCTTTAGAAATGAAGTGAAACTACAAAGTTGCACAACTTGTTAGATTACACTAACCAGAATAGTTTGAACTTGCTGAACTAAACCTTCTTCGTAGGAAAGCAAATGATTCCTAGAACTGAACTAGCTTATTTCACACAGTACAGTGTTCGGCAATGAAGATGTTTCTTTTCTAAAGAAACTACTTTAGAAATGAAGCGAAACTAGTAAGTTGTACATCTTGTTAGACTACACAAACAAGGAAGGTTTGAATTTGCTGCACTTAACCTTCTTCATAGAAAAGCAACTGATTCCTAGAACCGAACTAGCTTATTTCACACAGTACAGTGTTCAGCAATGAAGATGTTTGTTTTCTAAACAAACAACTTTAGAAATGAAGCGATACTACTAATTTGTACATCTTCTTAGATTACACTAACTAAAAATGTTTGAAGTTGCTGCACTAAACCTTCTTCGTAGGAAAGCAACTGATTCCTACAGCCGAACTAACTTATTTTACACAGTACAGTTTTCGACAATGAAGATGTATGTTTTCTAAACAAACTGCTTTAGAAATGAAGCGAAAGTAGTAAGTTGTACATCTTGTTAGACTGCACAATCAAGGAAGGTTTGAAGTTGCTGCACTAAACCTTTTTCGTAGGAAAGCAAATGATTCCTAGAACCGAACTAGCTTATTTCACACAGTACAGTGTTCGGCAATGAAGATGTGTGTTTTCTAAAGAAACTACTTTAGAAATGAAGCGAAGCTAGTAAGTTGTACATCTTGTTAGACTACACAATCTAGGAAGGTTTGAAGTGGCTGCACTTAACCTTCTTCGTAGGAAAGCAACTGATTCCTACAACCGAACTAACTTATTTCACACAGTACAGTGTTCGGCAATGAAGATGTTTGTTTATTAAAGAAACTGCTTTAGAAATGAAGTGAAACTACAAAGTTGCACAACTTGTTAGATTACACTAACCAGAATAGTTTGAACTTGCTGAACTAAACCTTCTTCTTCGTAGGAAAGCAAATGATTCCTAGAACTGAACTAGCTTATTTCACACAGTACAGTGTTCGGCAATGAAGATGTTTCTTTTCTAAAGAAACTACTTTAGAAATGAAGCGAAACTAGTAAGTTGTACATCTTGTTAGACTACACAAACAAGGAAGGTTTGAATTTGCTGCACTTAACCTTCTTCATAGAAAAGCAACTGATTCCTAGAACCGAACTAGCTTATTTCACACAGTACAGTGTTCAGCAATGAAGATGTTTGTTTTCTAAACAAACAACTTTAGAAATGAAGCGATACTACTAATTTGTACATCTTCTTAGATTACACTAACTAAAAATGTTTGAAGTTGCTGCACTAAACCTCTTCAGAGGGAAAGCAACTGATTCCTACAACCGAACTAACTTATTTTACACAGTACAGTTTTCGACAATGAAGATGTATGTTTTCTAAACAAACTGCTTTAGAAATGAAGCGAAAGTAGTAAGTTGTACATCTTGTTAGACTACACAATCAAGGAAGGTTTGAAGTTGCTGCACTAAACCTTTTTCGTAGGAAAGCAAATGATTCCTAGAACCGAACTAGCTTATTTCACACAGTACAGTGTTCGGCAATGAAGATGTGTGTTTTCTAAAGAAACTACTTTAGAAATGAAGCGATACTACTAATTTGTACATCTTCTTAGATTACACTAACTAGAAATGTTGAAGTTGCTGCACTAAACCTTCTTCGTAGGGAAGCAACTGATTCCTACAACCGAACTAACTTATTTCACACAGTACAGTTTTCGGCAATGAAGATGTATGTTTTCTAAACAAACTGCTTTAGAAATGAAGCGATACTACTAAGTTGTACATCTTGTTACACTACGCTAAGTGGAAAAGTTTGAACTTGCTGCACTACACCTTCTTCGTAGGAAAGCAACTGATTCCTAGAACCGAACTAGCTTATGTCACACAGTACAGTGTTCGGCAATGAATATATTTGTTTTCTAAAGAAACTACTTTAGAAATGAAGCGAAACTAGTAAGTTGTACATCTTGTTTGACTACACAAACAAGGAAGGTTTGAAGTTGCTGCACTTAACCTTCTTCGTAGGAAAGCAACTGATTCCTACAAACTAACTAACTTATTTCACACAGTACAGTGTTCAGCAATGAAGACGTTTGTTTCCTAAAGAAACTGCTTTAGAAATGAAGTGAAACTACTAAGTTGTACATCTTGTTAGATTACACTAAACAGAAAAGTTTGAACTTGCTGCACTAAACCTTCTTCGTAGGAAAGCAAGTGATTCCTAGAACCGAACTACCTTATTTCACACAGTACAGTGTTCGGCAATGAGGATGTTTGTTTTCTAAAGAAACTACTTTAGAAATGAAGCGAAACTAGTAGGTCGTACATCTTGTTAGACTACACCATCAAGGAAGGTTTGAAGTTGCTGCACTAAACCTTCTGCGTAGGAAAGCAAATGATTCCTAGAACCGAACTAGCTTATTTCACACAGTAAAGTGTTCGGCAATGAAGATGTTTGTTTTCTAAACAAACAACTTTAGAAATGAAGGGATACTACTAATTTGTACATCTTCTTAGATTGCACTAACTAGAAATGTTTGAAGTTGCCGCACTAAACCTTCTTCGTAGGAAAGCAACTGATTCCTACAGCCGAACTAACTTATTTCACACAGTACAGTTTTCGGCAATGAAGATGTATGTTTTCTAAACAAACTGCTTTAGAAATGAAGCGATACTACTAAGTTATACATCTTGTTAGACTACACTAACTAGAAAAGTTTGAACTTGCTGCACTAAACCTTCTTCGTAGGAAAGCAAGTGATTCCTAGAACCGAATTAGCTTATTTCACACAGTACAGTGTTTGGCAATGAAGATGTTTGTGTTCTAAAGAAACTACTTTAAAAATGAAGCAAAACTAGTGTGTTGTACATCTTGTGAGACTACACAATAAAGGAAGGTTTGAAGTTGCTGCACTAAACTTTCTGCGTAGGAAAGCAAATGATTCCTAGAACCGAACTAGCTTTTTTCACACAGTACAGTGTTCGGCAATGAAGATGTTTGTTTTCTAAACAAACAACTTTAGAAATGAAGCGATACTACTAATTTGTAAAACCTTCTTAGATTACACTAACTGCAAATGTTTGAAGTTGCTGCACTAAACCTTCTTCGTAGGAAAGCAACTGATTCCTGCAACCGAACTAACTTATTTCACACAGTACAGTTTTTGGCAATGAAGATGTATGTTTTCTAAACAAACTGCTTTAGAAATGAAGCAATACTACTAATTTGTACATCTTGTTAGACTACACCATCAAGGAAGGTTTGAAGTTGCTGCACTAAACCTTCTTCGTAGGAAAGCAAGTGATTCCTAGAACCGAATTAGCTTATTTCACACAGTCCAGTGTTCGGCAATGAAGATGTTTGTTTTCTAAAGAAACTACTTTAGAAATGAAGCGAACCTAGTAAGTTGTACATCTTGTTAGACTACACAAACAAGGAAGGTTTGAAGTTACTGCACTTAACCTTCTTCGTAGCAAAGCAACTGATTCCTAGAACCGCACTAGCTTATTTCACACAGTACAGTGTTCGGCAATGAAGATGTTTGTTTTCTAAACAAACAACTTTAGAAATGAAGCGATACTACTAATTTGTAAAACCTTCTTAGATTACACTAACTGCAAATGTTTGAAGTTGCTGCACTAAACCTTCTTCCGTAGGAAAGCAACTGATTCCTAGAACCGAACTAGAATATTTCACCCAGTACAGTGTTCGGCAATAAAGATGTTTGTTTTCTAAAGAATCTACTTTCGAAATGAAGCGAAACTAGTAAGTTGTACATCTTGTTAGACTACACAAAGAAGGAAGGTTTGAAGTTGCTGCACTTAACCTTCTTCGTAGGAGAGCAACTGATTCCTTCAACCGAACTAACTTATTTCACACAGTACACCGTTTGGCAATGAAGATGTTTGTTTCAAAAAGAAACTGCTTTAGAAAAAAATGAAGTGAAACTACTAAGTTGTACATCTTGTTAGATTACCCTAAACGGAAAAGTTTGAACTTGCTGCACTAAACCTTCTTCGTAGGGAAAGCAAGTGATTCCTACAGCCGAACTAACTTATTTCACACAGTACAGTTTTCGGCAATGAAGATGTATGTTTTCTAAAGAAACTACTTTAGAAATGAAGCGAAACTAGTAAGTTGTACATCTTGTAAGACTACACAATCAAGGAAGGTTTGAAGTTGCTGCACGTAAACCTTCTTCGTAGGGAAAGCAAATGATTCCTAGAACCGAACTAACTTATTTCACACAGTACAGTTTTCGCAATGAAGATGTATGTTTTCTAAAGAAACTACTTTAGAAATGAAGCGAAACTAGTAAGTTGTACATCTTGTTAGACTACACAAACAAGGAAGGTTTGAAGTTGCTGCACTTAACCTTCTTCGTGAGGAAAGCAACGGATTCCTACAACCGAAGCTAACTTATTTCACACAGTACAGTTTTCGCAATGAAGATGTATGTTTTATAAAAAACTGCTTTAGAAATGAAGCGATACTACTAAGTTGTACATTTTATTAGACTACACTAACTAGAAAAGTTTGAACTTGCTGCACTAAACCTTCTTCGTAGGAAAGCAACTGATTCCTAGAACCGAACTACCTTATTTCACACAGGACAGTGTTCAGCAATGAAGATATTTGTTTTCTAAAGAAACTACTTTAGAAATGAAGTGAAACTAGTAAGTTGTACATATTGTTAGACTACACAAACAAGGAAGGTTTGAAGTTGCTGCACTTAACCTTCTTCGTAGGAAAGCAACGGATTCCTAGAACCGAACTAACTTATTTCATACAGTACAGTTTTTCGGCAATGAAGATGTATGTTTTCTAAAGGAACTACTTTAGAAATGAAGCGTAACTAGTAAGTTGTACATCTTGTTAGACTACACAAACAAGGAAGGTTTGAAGTTGCTGCACTTAACCTTCTTCGCATTTAAAGCAACTGATTCCTACAACCGAACTAACTTATTTCACAGTACAGTGTTCGGCAATGAAGATGTTTGTTTCTAAAGAAACTGCTTTAGAAATGACGTGAAACTACTAAGTTGTACAACTTGTTAGATTACACTAACCAGAAAAGTTTGAACTTGCTGCACTAACCCTTCTTCGTAGGAAAGCAACTATTCCTACAACCGAACTAACTTATTTCACACAGTACAGTTTTCGGCAATGAAGATGTATGTTTTCTAAACAAACTGCTTTAGAAATGAAGCGATACTACTAAGTTGTACATCTTGTTAGACTACACAAGCAAGGAAGGTTTGAAGTTGCTGCACTTAACCTTCTTCGTAGGAAAGCAACTGATTACTACAACCGAACTAACTTATTTCACACAGTACAGTTTTCGGCAATGAAGATGTATGTTTTCTAAACAAACTGCTTTAGAAATGAAGCGATACTACTAATTTGTACATATTCTTAGATTACACTAACTAGAAAAGTTTGAACTTGCTGCACTAAACCTTGTTCGTAGGAAAGCAACTGATTCCTAGAACCGAACTAGCTTATTTCACCCAGTACAGTGTTCGTCAATGAACATGTTTGTTTTCTAAAGAAACTACTTTAGAAATGAAGCGAAACTAGTACGTTGTACATCTTGTTAGACTACACAAACAAGAAAGGTTTGAAGTTGCTGCACTTAACCTTCTTCAGGGAAAGCAACTGATTCCATAACCCGAACTAACTTATTTCACACAGTCCAGTGTTCGGCAATGAAGATGTTTGTTTCCTAAAGAAACTGCTTTAGAAATGAAGTGAAACTACTAAGTTGCACAACTTGTTAGATTACACTAACCAGAAAAGTTTGAACTTGCCGAACTAAACCTTCTTCAGAGGAAAGCAAATGATTCCTAGAACCGAACTAGCTTATTTCACACAGTACAGTGTTCGGCAATGAAGATGTTTGTTTTCTAAAGAAACTATTTTAGAAATGAAGCGATACTACTAATTTGTACATCTTCTTAGATTACAGTAACTAAAAATGTTTGAAGTTGCTGCACTAAACCTTCTTTGAGGAAAGCAACTGATTCCTACAGCCGAACTAACTTATTTTACACAGTAGAGTTTTCGCAATGAAGATGTATGTTTTCTAAACAAACTGCTTTTGAAATGAAGCGAAACCAGTAAGTTGTACATCTTGTTAGACTACACAATCAAGGAAGGTTTGAAGTTGCTGCACTAACCTTCTTCGTAGGAAAGCAAATGATTCCTAGAACCGAACTAGCTTATTTCACACACAGTACAGTGTTCGGCAATGAAGATGTTTGTTTTCTAAAGAAACTACTTTAGAAATGAAGCGAAACTAGTAAGTTGTACATCATGTTAGACTACACAATCAAGGAAGGTTTGAGGTTGCTGCACTAAACCTTCTTCGTAGGAACGCAAATGATTCCTAGAACCGAATTAGCTTATTTCACACAGTACAGTGTTCGTAATGAAGATGTTTGTTTTCTAAACAAACAACTTTAGAAATGAAGCGATACTACTAATTTGTACATCTTGTTAGATTACACTAACTAGAAATGTTTGAAGTTGCTGCACTAAACCTTCTTCGTAGTAAAGCAACTGATTCCTACAGCCGAACTTACTTATTTCACACAGTACAGTTTTGAAAATGAAGATGTATGTTTTCTAAATAAACTGCTTTTGAAATGAAGCGAAACTAGTAAGTTGTACATCTTGTTAGACTACACAATCTAGGAAGGTTTGAAGTTGCTGCACTAAACCTTCTTTTAGGGAAAGCAACTGATTCCTAGAAATAAACTAGCTTATTTCACACAGTACAGTGTTCGCAATGAAGATGTTTGTTTTCTAAAGAAACTACTTTAGAAATGAAGCGAAACTAGTAAGTTGTACATCTTGTTAGATTACACAAACAAGGAAGGTTTGAAGTTGCTGCACTAAACCTTCTTTTGTAGGAAAGCAACTGATTCCTAGAACCAAACTAGCTTATTTCACACAGTACAGTGTTTGCAATGAAGATGTTTGTTTTCTAAACAAACAACTTTAGAAATGAAGCGATACTACTAATTTTACATCTTGTTAGATTACACTAACTAGAAATGTTTGAAGTTGTTTGTAGGAAAGCAACTAAACTTAAACAGTGTTCAAAAATGAAGATGTTTGTTTTCTAAAGAAACTGCTTTAGAAATGAAGCGAAACTACTAAGTTGTACATCTTGTTAGACTACACAAACTAGAAAGGTTTGAAGTTGCTGCACTAAACCTTCTTTGTAGAAAGCAACTGATTTAGAGTTTAACTAGCTTATTTCACACAGTACAGTGTTTGAAGATGTTTGTTTTCTAAAGAAACTACTTTAGAAATGAAGCGAAACTAGTAAGTTGTACATCTTGTTAGACTTCACAAACAAGGAAGGTTTGAAGTTGCTGCACTTAACCTTCTTCGTTGGGAAAGCAACTGATTCCTAGAACCAAACTAGCTTATTTCACACAGTACAGTGTTCGGCAATGAAGATGTTTGTTTTCTAAACAAACTACTTTAGAAAATGAAGTGATACTACTAATTTTTACATCTTCTTAGATTACACTAACTAGAAATGTTTGAAGTTGCTGCACTAAACCTTCTTCGTAGGAAAGCAACTGATTCCAGAACCGAACTAACTTATTTCACACAGTACAGTGTTCGGCAATGAAGATGTTTGTTTTCTAAAAAACTGCTTTAGAAATGAAGCGATACTACTAATTTGTACATCTTCTTAGATTACACTAACTAGAAAAGTTTGAACTTGTTGTAAACCTTCTTCGTGAGGAAAGCAACTGATCCTAGAACCAACTAACTTATTTCACACAGAACAGTGGCAATGAAGATGTTTGTTTTCTAAACAAACTACTTTAGAAATGAAGTGAAGCTAGTAAGTTGTACATCTTGTTAGACTACACAATCAAGGAAGGTTTGAAGTTGCTGCACTTAAACCTTCAGAGGGAAAGCAACTGATTCCTACAACCGAACTAACTTATTTCACACAGTACAGTGTTCGCAATGAAGATGTTTGTTTATTAAAGAAACTGCTTTAGAAATGAAGTGAAACTACTAAGTTGCACAACTTGTTAGATTACACTAACCAGAATAGTTTGAACTTGCTGAACTAAACATTCTTCGTAGGAAAGCAAATGATTCCTAGAACTGAACTAGCTTATTTCACACAGTACAGTGTTCGGCAATGAAGATGTTTCTTTTCTAAAGAAACTACTTAAGAAATGAAGCGAAACTAGTAAGTTGTACATCTTGTTAGACTACACAAACAAGGAAGGTTTGAATTTGCTGCACTTAACCTTCTTCATAGAAAAGCAACTGATTCCTAGAACCGAACTAGCTTATTTCACACAGTACAGTGTTCGGCAATGAAGATGTTTGTTTTCTAAACAAACAACTTTAGAAATGAAGCGATACTACTAATTTGTACATCTTCTTAGATTACACTAACTAAAAATGTTTGAAGTTGCTGCACTAAACCTTCTTCGTAGGAAAGCAACTAATTCCTACAGCCGCACTAACTTATTTTACACAGTACAGTTTTCGGCAATGAAGATGTATGTTTTCTAAACAAACTGCTTTAGAAATGAAGCGAAACTAGTAAGTTGTACATCTTGTTAGACTACACAATCAAGGAAGGTTTGAAGTTGCTGCACTAAACATTTTTCGTAGGAAAGCAAATGATTCCTAGAACCGAACTAGCTTATTTCACACAGTACAGTGTTCGGCAATTAAGATGTGTGTTTTCTAAACAAACTACTTTAGAAATGAAGCGATACTACTAATTTGTACATCTTCTTAGATTACACTAACTAGAAATGTTGAAGTTGCTGCACTAAACCTTCTTCGTAGGAAAGCAACTGATTCCTACAACCGAACTAACTTCTTTCACACAGTACAGTTTTCGGCAATGAAGATGTATGTTCTCTAAACAAACTGCTTTAGAAATGAAGCGATACTACTAAGTTGTACATCTTGTTACACTACGCTAAGTGGAAAAGTTTGAACTTGCTGCACTAAACCTTCTTCGTAGGAAAGCAACTGATTCCTAGAACCGAACTAGCTTATGTCACACAGTACAGTGTTCGGCAATGAAGATATTTGTTTTCTAAAGAAACTACTTTAGAAATGAAGCGAAACTAGTAAGTTGTACATCTTGTTTGATTACACAAACAAGGAAGGTTTGAAGTTGCTGCACTTAACCTTCTTCGTAGGAAAGCAACTGATTCCTACAACCGAACTAACTTATTTCACACAGTACAGTGTTCAGCAATGAAGACGTTTGTTTCCTAAAGAAACTGCTTTAGAAATGAAGTGAAACTACTAAGTTGTACATCTTGTTAGATTACACTAAACAGAAAAAGTTTGAACTTGCTGCACTAAACCTTCTTCGTAGGAAAGCAAGTGATTCCTAGAACCGAACTACCTTATTTCACACAGTACAGTGTTCGGCAATGAGGATGTTTGTTTTCTAAAGAAACTACTTTAGAAATGAAGCGAAACTAGTAGGTTGTACATCTTGTTAGACTACACCATCAAGGAAGGTTTGAAGTTGCTGCACTAAACTTCTTGTAGTAAAGCAATGATTCCTAGAACCGAACTAGCTTATTTCAAACAGTAAAGTGTTCGGCAATGAAGATGTTTGTTTTCTAAACAAACAACTTTAGAAATGAAGGGATACTACTAATTTGTACATCTTCTTAGATTGCACTAACTAGAAATGTTTGAAGTTGCTGCACTAAACCTTCTTCTTCGTAGGAAAGCAACTGATTCCTACAACCGAACTAACTTATTTCACACAGTACAGTTTTCGCAATGAAGATGTATGTTTTCTAAACAAACTGCTTTAGAAATGAAGCGATACTACTAAGTTATACATCTTGTTAGACTACACTAACTAGAAAAGTTTGAACTTGCTGCACTAAACCTTCTTTGTAGGGAAAGCAAGTGATTCCTAGAACCGAATTAGCTTATTTCACACAGTACAGTGTTTGGCAATGAAGATGTTTGTGTTCTAAAGAAACTACTTTAAAAATGAAGCAAAACTACTGTGTTGTACATCTTGTGAGACTTACACAATCAAGGAAGGTTTGAAGTTGCTGCACTAAACCTTCTGCGTAGGAAAGCAAATGATTCCTAGAACCGAACTAGCTTATTTCACACAGCACAGTGTTCGGCAATGAAGATGTTTGTTTTCTAAACAAACAACTTTAGAAATGAAGCGATACTACTAATTTGTACATCTTCTTAGATTACACTAACTGCAAATGTTTGAAGTTGCTGCACTAAACCTTCTTCGTAGGGAAAGCAAGTGATTCCTACAACCGAACTAACTTATTTCACACAGTACAGTTTTGGCAATGAAGATGTATGTTTTCTAAACAAACAACTTTAGAAATGAAGCAATACTACTAATTGGTACATCTTGTTAGACTACACCATCAAGGAAGGTTTGAAGTTGCTGCACTAACCCTTCTTTGTAGGAAAGCAAATGATTCCTAGAACCGAACTAGCTTATTTCACACAGTACAGTGGTCGGCAATGAAGATGTTTGTTTTCTAAAGAAACTACTTTAGAAATGAAGCGAAACTAGTAAGTTGTACATCTTGTTAGACTACACAATCAAGGAAGGTTTGAAGTTGCTGCACTGAACCTTCTTCGTAGGAAAGCAAATGATTCCTAGAACCGAAATAGCTTATTTCACACAGTACAGTGTTCGGCAATGAAGATGTTTGTTTTATAAACAAACAACTTTAGAAATGAAGCGATACTATTAATTTGTACATCTTCTTAGATTGCACTAACTAGAAATGTTTGAAGTTGCCGCACTAAACCTTCTTCGTAGGAAAGCAAGTGATTCCTACAGCTGAACTAACTTATTTCACACAGTACAGTTTTCGGCAATGAAGATGTATGTTTTCTAAACAAACTGCTTTAGAAATTAAGAGAAACTAGTAAGTTGTACATCTTGTTAGATTACAATAACTAGGAAGGTTTGAAGTTGCTGCACAAAAAAACCTTCTTTGTAGAAAGCAAATGATTCCTAGAACCGAACTAGCTTATTTCACACAGTACAGTGTTCGGCAATGAAGATGTTTGTTTTCTAAAGAAACTACTTTAGAAATGAAGCGAAACTAGTAAGTTGTACATCTTGTTAGACTACACAAACAAGGAAGGTTTGAAGTTGCTGCACTTAACCTTCTTCGTAGCAAAGCAACTGATTCCTAGAACCGCACTAGCTTATTTCACACAGTACAGTGTTCGGCAATGAAGATGTTTGTTTTCTAAACAAACTACTTTAGAAATGAAGCGATACTACTAATTTGTACATCTTCTTAGATTACACTAACTAGAAATGTTTGAAGTTGCTGCACTAAACCTTCTTCGTAGGAAAGCAACTGATTCCTACAACCGAACTAACTTAATTCACACAGTACAGTTTTCGGCAATTAAGATGTATGTTTTCTGAACAAACTGCTTTAGAAATGAAGCGATACTACTAATTTGTACATCATCTTAGATTACACTAACTAGAAAAGTTTGAACTTGCTGCACTAAACCTTGTTCGTAGGAAAGCCACTGATTCCTAGAACCGAACTAGCTTATTTCACCCAGTACAGTGTTCGTCAATGGACATGTTTGTTTTCTAAAGAAACTACTTTAGAAATGAAGCGAAACTAGTAAGTTGTACATCTTATTAGACTACACAAACAAGAAAGGTTTGAAGTTGCTGCACTTAACCTTCTTCGTAGGAGAGCAACTGATTCCTACAACCGAACTAACTTATTTCAAACAGTACAGTGTTCGGCAATGAAGATGTTTGTTTCCTAAAGAAACTGCTTTAGAAATGAAGTGAAACTACTAAGTTGCACAACTTGTTAGATTACACAAACCAGAAAAGTTTGAACTTGCTGCACTAAACCTTCTTTTGTAGGAAAGCAAATGATTCCTAGAACCGAACTAGCTTATTTCACACAGTACAGTGTTCTGCAATGAAGATGTTTGTTTTTTCTAAAGAAACTACTTTAGAAATGAAGCGAAACTACTAAGTTGTACATCTTGTTAGACTACACAAACAAGGAAGGTTTGAAGTTGCTGCACTTAACCTTCTTCGTAGAAAAGCAACTGATTCCTAGAACCGAACTAGCTTATTTCTCACAGTACAGTGTTCGGCAATGAAGATGTTTGTTTTCTAAACAAACAACTTTAGAAATGAAGCGATACTACTAATTTGTACATCTTCTTAGATTACACTAACTAAAAATGTTTGAAGTTGCTGCACTAAACCTTCTTCGTAGGAAAGCAACTGATTCCTACAGCCGAACTAACTTATTTTACACTGTACAGTTTTCGGCAATGAAGATGTATGTTTTCTAAACAAACTGCTTTTGAAATGAAGCGAAACTAGTAAGTTGTACATCTTGTTAGACTACACAATCAAGGAAGGTTTGAAGTTGCTGCACTAAACCTTCTTCGTAGAGGAAAGCAACTGATTCCTAGAACCGAACTAGCTTATTTCACACAGTACAGTTTCGGCAATGAAGATGTTTGTTTTCTAAAGAAACTACTTTAGAAATGAAGCGAAACTAGTAAGTTGTACATCTTGTTAGACTACACAAACAAGGAAGGTTTGAAGTTGCTGCACTTAACGTTCTTCGTAGGAAAGCAACTGATTCCTAGAACCGAACTAGCTTATTTCCCACAGTACAGTGTTCGGCAATGAAGATGTTTGTTTTCTAAAGAAACTACATTAGAAATGAAGCGAAACTAGTAAGTTGTACATCTTGTTAGACTACACCATCAAGGAAGGTTTGAAGTTGCTGCACTAAACCTTCTTCGTAGGAAAGCAAATGATTCCTAGAACCGAACTAGCTCATTTCACACAGTAAAGTGTTCGGCAATGAAGATGTTTGTTTTCTAAACAAACAACTTTAGAAATGAAGCGATACTACTAATTTGTACATCTTCTTAGATTGCACTAACTAGAAATGATTGAAGTTGCTGCACTAAACCTTCTTCGTAGGAAAGCAACTGATTCCTACAACCGAACTAACTTATTTCACACAGTACAGTTTTCGGCAATGAAGATGTATGTTTTCTAAACAAATTGCTTTAGAAATGAAGTGAAACTACGAAGTTGTACATCTTTTTGATTTCACTAACTAGAAAAGTTTGAACTTGCTGCACTAAACCTTCTTCGTAGGAAAGCAACTGATTCCTAGAAGCGAACTAGCTTATTTCACACAGTACAGTGTTCGGAAATGAAGATGTTTGTTTTCTAAAGAAACTACTTTAGAAATGAAGCGAAACTAGTAAGTTGTACATCTTGTTAGACTACACAAACAAGGAAGGTTTGAAGTTGCTGCACTTAACCTTCTTCATAGGAAAGCAACTGATTCCTAGAACCGAACTACCTTATTTCACACAGTACAGTGTTCAGCAATGAAGATGTTTGTTTTCTAAACAAACTATTTTAGAAATGAAGCGATACTACTAATTTGTACATCTTCTTAGATTACACTAACTAGAAATGTTTGAAGTTGCTGCACTAAACCTTCTTCGTAGGAAAGCAAGTGATTCCTAGAACCGAACTAGCTTATTTCACACAGTACAGTGTTTGGCAATGAAGATGTTTGTTTTCTAAAGAAACTACTTTAGAAATGAAGCGAAATGAGTAAGTTGTACATCTTGTTAGACTACACAATCAAGGAAGGTTTGAAGTTGCTGCACGTAACCTTCTTCCTAGGAGAGCAAATGATTCCTAGAACCGAACTAACTTATTTCACACAGTACAGTTTTCGGCAATGAAGATGTATGTTTTCTAAAGAAACTACTTTAGAAATGAAGCGAACCTAGTAAGTTGTACATCTTGTTAGTCTACACAAACAAGGAAGGTTTGAAGTTGCTGCACTTAACCTTCTTCGTAGGAAAGCAACTGATTCCTAGAACCGAACTAACTTATTTCACACACTGCAGTATTCGGCAATGAAGATGTTTGTTTTCTAAACAAACTACTTTAGAAATGAAGTGATACTACTAATTTGTACATCTTCTTAGATTACACTAACTAGAAATGTTTGAAGTTGCTGCACTAAACCTTCTTCGTAGGAAAGCAACTGATTCCCTACAACCGAACTAACTTATTTCACACAAGTACAATTTTCAAACAAACGCAATGAAGATGTATGTTTTCTAAACAAACTGCTTTAGAAATGAAGCGAAACTACTAAGTTGTACATGTTGTTAGACTACACAATCAAGGAAGGTTTGAAGTTGCTGCACTAAACCTTCTTCGTAGGAAAGCAACTGATTCTTACAACCGAACTAACTTATTTCACACAGTACAGTTTTCGAAAATGAAGATGTATGTTTTCTAATCAAACTGCTTTAGAAATGAAGCGATACTACTAAGTTGTACATGTTGTTAGACTACACTAGCTAGAAACGTTTGAACTTGCTGCACTAAACCTTCTTCGTAGGAAAGCAACTGATTCCTAGAACCGCACTAGCTTATTTCACACAATACAGTGTTCGGCAATGAAGATGTTTGTTTTCTAAAGAAACTACTTTAGAAATGAAGCGAAACTAGTAAGTTGTACATCTTGTTAGACTACACAAACAAGGAAGGTTTGAAGTTGCTGCACTTAACCTTCTTCGATAGAAAGCAACTGATTCCTCTAACCGAACTATCTTATTTCACACAGTACAGTGTTCGGCAATGAAGATGTTTCTTTCCTAAAGAAACTGCTTTAGAAATGAAGTGAAACTACTAAGTTGTACATCATGTTAGATTACACTAACTAGAAAAGTTTGAAGTTGCTGCACTAAACCTTCTTTGTAGGAAAGCAACTGATTCCTAGAAGCGAACTAGCTTATTTCACACAGTACAGTGTTCGGCAATGAAGATGTTTGTTTTCTAAAAGAAACTACTTTAGAAATGAATCGAAACTAGTAAGTTGTACATCTTGTTAGACTACACAAACAAGGAAGGTTTGAAGTTGCTGCACTTAACCTTCTTTGTAGGAAAGCAACTGATTCCTAGAACCGAACTAGCTTATTTCACACAGTACAGTGTTCGGCAATGAAGATGTTTGTTTTCTAAACAAACTACTTTAGAAATGAAGTGATACTACTAATTTGTACATCTTCTTAGATTACACTAACTAGAAATGTTTGAAGTTGCTGCACTAAACCTTCTTCGTAGGAAAGCAAGTGATTCCTAGAACCGAACTAGCTTATTTCGCACAGTACAGTGTTCAGCAATGAAGATGTTTGTTTTCTAAAGAAACTACTTTAGAAATGAAGCGAAACTAGTAAGTTGTACACCTTGTTAGACTACACAAACAAGGAAGGTTTGAAGTTGCCGCACTTAACCTTCTTCGTAGGAAAGCAAGTAATTCCTAGAACCGAACTAGCTTATTTCACACAGTACAGTGTTCGGCAATGAAGATGTTTGTTTTCTAAACAAACTACTTTAGAAATGAAGCGATACTACTAATTTGTACATCTTCTTAGATTACACTAACTAGAAATGTTTGAAGTTGCTGCACTAAACCTTCTTCGTAGGAAAGCAACTGATTCCTAACTTGAACTACCTTATTTCACACAGTACAGTTTTAAATACCATGAAGATGTATGTTTTTAAACAAACTGCTTTAGAAATGAAGCGATACTACTAAGTTGTACATCTTGTTAGACTACACTAAGTAGAAAAGTTTGAACTTGCTGCACTAAACCTTCTTCGTAGGAAAGCAACTGATTCCAATAACTGGAACTAGAATATTTCACACAGTACAGTGTTCGGCAATGAAGATGTTTGTTTTCTAAAGAAACTACTTTAGAAATGAAGTGAATCTAGTAAGTTGTACATCTTATTAGACTATACAATCAAGGAGGGTTTGAAGTTCCTGCACTTAACCTTCTTTGTAGGAGAGCAACTGATTCCTACAACCGAACTAACTTATTTCACACAGTACAGTTTTCGGCAATGAAGATGTATGTTTTCTAAACAAAGTGCTTTAGAAATGAAGTGAAATTACGAAGTTATACGTCGTTTTAGAT
>JAEOAD010002436.1:0-52935 GCA_036365145.1 Orientallactaga sibirica
GTTTTCTAAACACATTACTTTAGAAATGGGCTGAATTTATTAACTTGTACATCTTGTTAGATTACACTAACTAGGAATGTTTGAACTTGCTGCACTCAAGCCTCTTTGTAAGAACGCAAGTGATTCCGAGAACAGAACTAGCTCATTTTACACGATACAGTTTTCGGAAATGAAGATGATTGTTTTCTACACAAACTACTTTAGAAGTATGGCTAATCTACTCCTTTGTATATCTTGTTAGATTACACAAACAAGGAAAGTTTCAACTTGCTGCGCTCAACTCTCTTTGGAAGAAAGCAACTGATTCCGAGAACAGAACTAGCTCATTTCACACAGTACTGTGTTCGGCAAGGAAGATGTTTGTTTTCTAAACAAACTGCTTTAGAAATGAGGCGAATCTACTACCTTTTACATCATGTTAGTTTACACAAACAAGGAAAGTTTGAATTTGCTGAACTCAACCCTCCTCGTAAGAAAGCAACTGATTCCGAGAACAGAACCAGCCCATTTCACACAGTACGGTGTTCGGCAATGAAGATGTTTGTTTTCTAAACAAACTACTTTAGAAGTGAGGCGAACCTACTACTTCTACTTCTTGTTAGATTACACAAACAAGGAAAGTTTCAACTTGCTGCGCTCAACTCTCTTCATTAGAAAGCAACTGATTCCGAGAACAAAACTAGCTCATTTCACACAGTACTGTGTTCAGCAAGGAAGATGTTTGTTTTCTAAACAAACTGCTTTAGAAATGAGGCGAATCTACTACCTTTTACATCTTGTTAGTTTACACAAACAAGGAAAGTTTGAACTTGCTGAACTCAACCCTCTTTGTAAGAAAGCAACTGATTCCGAGAACAGAACTAGCCCATTTCACACAGTACGGTGTTCGGCAATGAAGATGTTTGTTTTCTAACAAACTACTTCAGAAGTGAGGCTAAGATACTACTTTGTACATCTTGTTAGATTACACAAACAAGGAAAGTTTGAACTTGCTGCACTCAAGCGATTTTGTAAGGAAGCAACTGATTCCAAGAACAGAACTAGCTTATTTCACAGAGTTCAGTGTTCGGCAAATGAAGATGTTTGTTTTCTAAACAAACTACTTTAAAAATGAGGTGAATCTACTAAGTTGTATATCTTCTTAGATTACCCAAAGAAGGAAAGTTTGAACTTGCTGCACTCAACCCTCTTCTTAAGAAAGTTACTGATTCAGAACAGAACCTACTCATTTCACACAGTACAGTTTTCAAAAATGAAGATGATTGTTTTCTAAACAAATTACTTTAGAAATGAGCTGAATCTATTAAGTTGTACATCTTGTTAGATTACACTAACTAGGAATGTTTGAACTTGCTGCACTCAAACCTCTTTGTAAGAACGCAAGTGATTCTGAGAACAGAACTACCTAATTTCACACGATACAGTTTTTGGAAATGAAGATGATTATTTTGTAAACAAACTACTTTAGAAGTGAGGCGAATCTACTACTTTGTACATCTTGTTAGATTACACAAACAAGGAAAGTTTCAACTTGCTGAGCTCAACTCTCTTCGTAAGAAATCAACTGATTCCGAGTACAGAAGTAGCTCATTTCACACAGTACTGTGTTCGGCAAGGAAGATGTTTGTTTTCTAAACAAACTGCTTCACAAATGAGGTGAATCTACTACCTTTTACATCTTGTTAGTTTTCACAAACACGGAAAGTTTGAACTTGCTGAACTCAACCCTCTTCGTAAGAAAGCAACTGATTCCGAGAACAGAACTAGCCCATTTCACACAGTATTGTGTTCGGTAATGAAGATGTTTGTTTTCTAAACAAACTACTTTAGAAGTGAGGCGAAGATACTACTTTGTACATCTTGTTAGATTACACAAACAAGGAAAGTTTGAACTTGCTGCACTCATGCGATTTTGTAAGTAAGCAACTGATTCCAAGAAGAGAACTAGCTTATTTCACAGAGTACAGTGTTCGGCAAATGAAGATGTTTGTTTTCTAAACAAACTACTTTAGAAATGAGGTGAATCTACTAAGTTGTATATCTTCTTAGATTACACAAAGAAGAAAAGTTTGAACTTGCTGCACTCAACCCTCTTCTTAAGAATGTTACTGATTCAGAGAACAAAACCAGATCATTTCACACAGTACAGGTTTCAAAAACGCAGATGATTGTTTTCTAAACAAATTACTTTAGAAATGAGCTGAATCTATAAAGTTGTATATCTTGTTAGATTACACTAACTAGGAATGTTTGAACTTGTTGCACTCAAGCCTCTTTGTAAGAACACAAGTGATTCCGAGAACAGAACTAGCTCATTTCATATGATACAGTTTTCGGAAATGAAGATGATTGTTTTCTAAACAAACTACTTTAGAAGTGAGGCGATTCTACTACTTTGTACATCTTGGTAGATTACACCAACAAGGAAAGTTTCAACTTGCTGCGCTCAACTCTCTTCGTTAGAAAGCAACTAATTCCGAGAACAGAACTAGGTCATTTCACACAGTACTGTGTTTGGCAAGGAAGATGTTTGTTTTCTAAACAAACTGCTTTAGAAATGAGGCGAATCTACTACCTTTTACATCTTGTTAGTTTACACAAACAAGGAAAGTTTGAACTTGCTGAACTCAACCCTCTTCGTAAGAAAGCAACTGATTCCGAGAACAGAACTAGCCCATTTCACACAGTACGGTGTTCGGCGATGAAGATGTTTGTTTTCTAAACAAACTACTTTAGAAGTGAGGCGAAGATACTACTTTGTACATCTTGTTAGATTGCACAAACAAGGAAAGTTTGAACTTGCTGCACTCAAGCGATTTTGTAAGGAAGCAACTGATTTCAAGAACAGAACTAGCTTATTTCACAGAGTACAGTGTTCGGCAAATTAAGATGTTTGTTTTCTAAACAAACTACTTTAAAAATGAGGTGAATCTACTAAGTTGTATATCTTCTTAGATTACACAAAGAAGGAAAGTTTGAACTTGCTGCACTCAACCCTCTTCTTAAGAACGTTACTGATTTAGAGAACAGAACCAGCTCATTTCACACAGTACAGTTTTCAAAAACGAATATGATTGTTTTCTAAACTAATTACTTTAGAAATGAGCTGAATCTATTAAGTTGTACATCTTGTTAGATTACACTAACTAGGAATGTTTGAACTTGCTGCACTCAAGCCTCTTTGTAACAACGCAAGTGATTCTGAGAACACAACTAGCTCATTTCACACGATACAGTTTTCGGAAATGAAGATGATTGTTTTCTAAACAAACTACTTTAGAAGTGAGGCAAATCTACTACTTTGTACATCTTGTTAGATTACACAAACAAGGAAAGTTTCAACTTGCTGCGCTCAACTCTCTTCGTTAGAAAGCAACTGATTCCGAGAACAGAACTAGCTCATTTCACACAGTACTGTGTTCGGCAATGAAGATGCTTGTTTCCTAAACAAACTGCTTTAGAAAGAGGCGAATCTACTACCTTTTACATCTTGTTAGATTACACAAACATGGAAAGTTTGAACTTGCTGAACTCAACCCTCTTTGTAAGAAAGCAACTGATTCCGAGAACAGAACTAGCCCATTTCACACATTACTGTGTTCGGCAATGAAGATGTTTGTTTTCTAAACAAACTACTTTAGAAGTGAGGCTAAGATACTACTTTGTACATATTGTTAGATTACACAAACAAGGAAAGTTTGAACTTGCTGCACTCAAGCGATTTTGTAAGGAAGCAACTGATTCCAAGAACAGAACTAGCTTATTTCACAGAGTACAGTGTTCGGCAAATGAAGATGTTTGTTTTCTAAACAAACTACTTTAGAAATGAGGTGAATCTACTAAGTTGTATATCTTCTTAGATTACACAAAGAAGGAAAGTTTGAACTTGCTGCACTCCACCCTCTTCTTAAGAACGTTACTGATTCAGAGAACAGAACCAGCTCATTTCACACAGTACAGTTTTCAAAAACGAAGATGATTGTTTTCTAAACAAATTACTTTAGAAATGAGCTGAATCTATTAAGTTGTATATCTTGTTAGATTACACTAACTAGGAATGTTTGAACTTGCTGCACTCAAGCCTCTTTGTAAGAACGCAAGTGATTACGAGAACAGAACTAGCTCATTTCAAACGATACAGTTTCCGGAAATGAAGATGATTGGTTTCTAAACAAACTACTTTAGAAGTGAGGCGAATCTACTACTTTGTACATCTGTTAGATTACACAGACAAGGAAAGTTTCAACTTGCTGCGCTCAACGCTCTTCGTAAGAAAGCAACTGATTCCGAGAACAGTACTAGCTCATTTCAGACAGTACTGTGTTCGGCAAGGAAGATGTTTGTTTTCTAAACAAACTGCTTTAGAAATGAGGCGAATCTACTACCTTTTACATCTTGTTAGTTTACACAAACAAGGAAATTTTGAACTTGCTGAACTCAACCCTCTTCTTAAGAAAGCAACTGATTCCGAGAACAGAACTAGCCCATTTCACACAGTACGGTGTTCGGCAATGAAGATGTTTGTTTTCTAAACAAACTACTTTAGAAGTGAGGCGAAGATACTACTTTGTACATCTTGTTAGATTACACAAACAATTAGAGTTTGAACTTCCTGCACTGAAGCGATTTTGTAAGGAAGCAACTTATTCCAAGAACAGAAATTGCTTATTTCACAGAGTACAGTGTTCGGCAAATGAAGATGTTTGTTTTCTAAACAAACTACTTTAGAATTGAGGTGAATCTACTAAGTTGTATATCTTCTTAGATTACACAAAGAAGGAAAGTTTGAACTTGCTGCACTCAACCCTCTTCTTAAGAAAGTTACTGATTCAGAGAACAGAAGCAGCTCATTTCACACAGTACAGTTTTCAAAAACGAAGATGATTGTTTTCTAAACAAATTACTTTAGAAATGAGCTGAAACTATTAAGTTGTACATCTTGTTAGATTACACTAACTAGGAATGTTTGAACTTGCTGCACTCAAGCCTCTTTGTAAGAACGCAAGTGATTCTGAGAACAGAACTAGCTCATTTCACACGATACAGTTTTCGGAAATGAAGATGATTGTTTTCTAAACAAACTACTTAAGAAGTGAGGCGAATCTACTACTTTGTACATCTTGTTAGATTACGCAAACAAGGACAGTTTCAACTTGCTGCGCTCAACTCTCTTGGATAGAAAGCAACTGATTCCGAGAACAGAACTAGCTCATTTCACACAGTACTGTGTTCTGCAATGAAGATGTTTGTTTTCTAAACAAATTGCTTTAGAAATGAGGCGAATCTACTACCTTTTACATCTTGTTACTTTACACAAACAAGGAAAGTTTGAACTTGCTGAACTCAACAATCTTCGTAAGAAAGCAACTGATTCCCAGAACAGAACTAGCCCATTTCACACAGTACGGTGTTCGGCAATGAAGATGTTTGTTGTCTAAACAAACTACTTTAGAAGTGAGGCGAATCTACTACTTTGTACATATTGTTAGATTACACAAACAAGGAAAGTTTAAACTTGCTGCGCTCAACTCTCTTCGTTAGAAAGCAACTGATTCTGAGAACAGAACTAGCTCATTTCACACAGTACTGTGTTCGGCAAGGAAGATGATTGTTTTCTAAACAAACTGCTTTAGAAATGAGGCGAATCTACTACCTTTTACATCTTGTTAGTTTACACAAACAAGGAAAGTTTGAACTTGCTGAACTCAACCCTCTTCGTAAGAAAGCAACTAATTCCGAGAAGAGAACTAGCCCATTTCACACAGTACTGTGTTCGGCAATGAAGATGTTTGTTTTCTAAACAAACTACGTTAGAAGTGAGGCGAAGATATTACTTCGTACATCTTGTTAGATTACACTAACTAGGAATGTTTGAACTTGCTGCACTCAAGCCTCTTTGTAAGAACGCAAGTGATTCCGATAACAGAACTAGCTCATTTCACACGATACAGTTTTCGGAAATGAAGATGATTGTTTTCCAAACAAACTACTTTAGAAGTGAGGCGAATCTACTACTTTGTCCATCTTGTTAGATTACACAAACAAGGAAAGTTTCAACTTGCTGCGCTCAACTCTCTTCAAGAAAGCAACTGATTCCGAGAACAGAACTAGCTCATTTCACACAGTACTGTGTTCGGCAAGGAAGATGTTTGTTTTCTAAACAAACTGCTTTAGAAATGAGGCGAATCTACTACCTTTTACATCTTGTTAGTTTTCACAAACAAGGAAAGTTTGAAATTGCTGAACTCAACCCTCTTCGTAAGAAAGCAACTGATTCCGAGAAGAGAACTAGCCCATTTCACACAGTACTGTGTTTGGCAATGAAGATGTTTGTTTTCTAAACAAACTACTTTAGTAGTGAGGCGAAGATAGTACTTTGTACATCTTGTTTCATTACACAAACTAGGAAAGTTTGAACTTGCTGCACTGAAGCGATTTTGTAAGGAAGCAACTGATTCTAAGAAGCGAACTAGCTTATTTCACAGAGTACAGTGTTCGGCAAATGATGATGTTTGTTTTCTAAACAAACTACTTTAGAAATGAGGTGAATCTACTAAGTTGTATATCTTCTTAGATTACACAAAGAAGGAAAGTTTGAACTTGCTGCACTCAAACCTCTTCTTAAGAAAGTTACTGATTCAAAGAACAGAACCTGCTCATTTCACACAGTACAGTTTTCAAAAACGAAGATGATTGTTTTCTCAACAAATTACTTTAGAAATGAGCTGAATCTATTAAGTTGTACATCTTGTTAGTTTACACTAACTAGGAATGTTTGAACTTGCTGCACTGAAGCCTCTTTGTAAGGACACAAGTGATTCCGAGAACAGAACTAGCTCATTTCACACGATACAGTTTTCGGAAATGAAGATGATTGTTTTCTAAACAAACTACTTTAGAAGTGAGGCGAATCTACTACTTTGTACATCTTGTTAATTACACAAACAAGGAAAGTTTCAACTTGCTGCGCTCAACTCTCTTTGTTAGAAAGCAACTGATTCCGAGTACAGAACTAGCTCATTTCACACAGTACTGTGTTCGGCAATGAAGATGTTTGTTTTCTAAACAAACTACTTTAGAAGTGAGGCGAATCTACTACTTTGTACATCTTGTTAGATTACACAAACAAGGAAAGTTTCAACTTGCTGCGCTCAACTCTCTTCGTTAGAAAGCAACTGATTCCGAGAACAGAACTAGCTCATTACACACAGTACTGTGTTCGGCAAGGAAGATCTTTGTTTTCTAAACAAACTGCTTTAGAAATGAGGCGAATCTACTACCTTTTACATCTTGTTAGTTTTCACAAACAAGGAAAGTTTGAAATTGCTGAACTCAACCCTCTTCGTAAGAAAGCAACTGATTCTGAGAAGAGAAATAGCCCATTTCACACAGTACTGTGTTTGGCAATGAAGATGTTTGTTTTCTAAACAAACTACTTTAGCAGTGAGGCGAAGATACTACTTTGTACATCTTGTTAGATTACACAAACTAGGAAAGTTTGAACTTGCTGCACTGAAGCGATTTTGTAAGGAAGCAACTTATTCCAATAACAGATCTAGCTTATTTCACAGAGTACAGTGTTCGGCAAATGAAGATGTTTGTTTTCTAAACAAACTACTTTAGAAATGAGGTGAATCTACTAAGTTGTATATCTTCTTAGATTACACAAAGAAGGAAAGTTTGAACTTGCTGCACTCAACGCTCTTCTTAAGAAAGTTACTGATTCAAAGAACAGAACCTGCTCATTTCACACAGTACAGTTTTCAAAAACGAAGATTATTGTTTTCTCAACAAATTACTTTAGAAATAAGCTGAATCTATTAAGTTGTACATCTTGTTAGATTACACTAACTAGGAATGTTTGAACTTGCTGCACTCAAGCCTCTTTGTAAGAACGCAAGTGATTCTGAGAACAGAACTAGCTCATTTCACACGATACAGTTTTCGGAAATGAAGATGATTATTTTTTAAACAAAATACTTTAGAAGTGAGGCGAATCTACTACTTTATACATCTTGTTAATTACACAAACAAGGAAAGTTTCAACTTGCTGTGCTCAACTCTCTGCGTTAGAAAGCAACTGATTCCGAGAACAGAACTAGCTCATTTCACACAGTACTGTGTTCGGCAAGGAAGATGATTGTTTTCTAAACAAACTGCTTTAGAAATGAGGCGAATCTACTACCTTTTACATCTTGTTAGATCACACAAACAAGGAGAGTTTCAACTTGCTGCGCTCAACTCTCTTCGTTAGAAAGCAACTGATTCCGAGAACAGAACTAGCTCATTTCACACGATACAGTTTTTGGAAATGAAGATGATTGTTTTCTAAACAAACTGCTTTAGAAATGAGGCGAATCTACTACCTTTTACATCATGTTAGTTTACACAAACAAGAAACGTTTGAACTTGCTGAACTCAACCCTCTTCGTAAGAAAGCAACTGATTCCGAGAACAGAACTAGCCCATTTCACACAGTACTGTGTTCGGCAATGAAGATGTTTGTTTTCTAAACAAACAACTTTAGAAGTGAGGCGAAGATACTACTGTGTACATCTTGTTAGATTGCACAAACAAGGAAAGTTTGAACTTGCTGCACTCAAGCGATTTTGTAAGGAAGCAACTGATTCCAAGAACAGAACTAGCTTATTTCACAGAGTACAGTGTTCGGCAAATGAAGATGTTTATTTTCTAAACAAACTACTTTAGAAATGAGGTGAATCTACTAAGTTGTATATCTTCTTAGATTACACAAAGAAGGAAAGTTTAAACTTGCTGCACTCAACCCTCTTCTTAAGAAAGTTACTGGTTCAGAGAACAGAACCAGCTCATTTCACAGAGTACACTTTTCAAAAACGAAGATGATTGTTTTCTAAACAAATTACTTTAGAAATGAGCTGAATCTATTAAGTTGTACATATTGTTAGATTACACTAACTAGGAATGTTTGAACTTGCTGCACTCAAGCCTCTTTGTAAGAACGCACGTGATTCCGAGAACAGAACTAGCTCATTTCACACGATACAGTTTTCAGAAATGAAGATGATTGTTTTATAAACAAACTACTTTAGAAGTGAGGCGAATCTACTACTTTGTACATCTTGTTAGATTACACAAACAAGGAAAGTTTCATTTTGCTGCGCTCAACTCTCTTCGTTAGAAAGCAACTGATTCCGAGAACAGAACTAGCTCATTTCACACAATACAGTTTTTGGAAATGAAGATGATTGTTTTCTAAACAAACTGCTTTAGAAATGAGGCGAATCTACTACCTTTTACATCTTGTTAGTTTGCACGAACAAGGAAAGTTTGAACTCGCTGAACTCAAGCCTCTTCGTAAGAAAGCAACTGATTCTGAGAACAGAACTAGCCCATTTCACACAGTACGGTGTTCGGCAATGAAGATGTTTGTATTCTAAACAAACTACTTTAGAAGTGAGGCGAAGATACTACTTTGTGCATCTTGTTAGATTACACAAACAAGGAAAGTTTGAACTTGCTGCACTGAAGCGATTTTGTAAGGAAGCAACTGATTCCAAGAACAGAACTAGCTTATTTCACACAGTACTGTGTTCGGCAAGGAAGATGTTTGTTTTCTAAACAAACCGCTTTAGAAATGAGGCGAATCTACTACCTTTTACATCTTGTTAGTTTACACAAACAAGGAAAGTTTGAACTTGCTGAACTCAACCCTCTTCGTAAGAAAGCAACTGATTCCGAGAAGAGAACTAGCCCATTTCACACAGTACTGTGTTTCCGCAATGAAGATGTTTGTTTTCTAAACAAACTAGTTTAGAAGTGAGGCGAAGATACTACTTTGTACATCTTGTTAGATATCACAAACAAGGAATGTTTGAACTTGCTGCACTCAAGCGATTTTTTAAGGAATCAACTGATTCTAAGAACCGAACTAGCTTATTTCACAGAGTAGAGTGTTTGGCAAATGAAGATGTTTGTTTTCTAAACAAACTACTTTAGAAATGAGATGAATCTACTAAGTTGTATATCTTCTGAGATTACACAAAGAAGGAAAGTTTGAACTTGCTGCACTCAACCCTCTTCTTAAGAAAGTTACTGATTCAGAGAACAGAACTAGCTCATTTCACCCAATACAGGTTTCAAAAACGAAGATGATTGTTTTATAAACAAATTACTTTAGAAATGAGCTGAATCTATTAAGTTGTACATGTTGTTAGATTACACTAACAAGGAAAGTTTCAACTTGCTGCGCTCAACTCTCTTCGTAAGAAAGCAACTGATTCCGAGAACAGAACTAGCTCATTTCACACAGTACTGTGTTTGGCAAGGAAGATGTTTGTTTTCTAAACAAACTGCTTTAGAAATGAGGTGAATCTAGTACCTTTTACATCTTGTTAGTTTACACAAACAAGGAAAGTTTGAACTTGCTGAACTCAACCCTCTTCGTAAGAAAGCAACTGATACTGAGAACAGAACTAGCCCATTTCACACAGTACGGTGTTCGGCAATGAAGATGTTTGTTTTCTAAACAAACTACTTTAGAAGTTTGGTGAAGATACTACTTTGTACATCTTGTTAGATTACACAAACAAGGAAAGTTTCAACTTGCTGCGCTCAACTCTCTTCGTTAGAAAGCAACTGATTCCGAGAACAGAACTAGCTCATTTCACACAGTACTGTGTTCGACATTGAAGATGTTTGTTTTCTAAACAAAATGCTTTAGAAATGAGGCGAATCTACTACCATTTACATCTTGTTTGTTTACACAAACAAGGAAAGTTTGAACTTGCCGAACTCAACGCTCTTCGTAAGAAAGCAACTGATTCCGAGTAGCGAACTAGCCCATTTCACACAGTACTGTGTTCGGCAATGAAGATGTTTGTTTTCTAAACAAACTACTTTAGAAGTGAGGCGAATCTACTACTTTGTACATCTTGTTAGATTACACAAACAAGGAAAGTTTCAACTTGCTGCGCTCAACTCTCTTCGTGAGAAACCAACTGATTCCGAGAACAGAACTAGCTCATTTCACACATTACTGTGTTCGGCAAGGAAGATATTTGTTTTCGAAACAAACTGCATTAGAAATGAGGCGAATCTACTACCTTTTACATCTTGTTAGTTTACACAAACAAGGAAAGTTTGAACTTGCTGAACTCAACCCTCTTCGTAAGAAAGCAACTGATTCCGAGAACAGACCTAGCCCATTTCACACAGTACTGTGTTCGGAAATGAAGATGTTTGTTTTCTAAACAAACTACTTTAGAAGTGAGGCGAAGATACTACTTTGTACATCTTGTTAGATTACACAAACAAGGAAAGTTTGAACTTGCTGCACTCAAGCGATTTTGTAAGGAAGCAACTGATTCCAAGAACAGAACTAGGTTATTTCACAGAGTACAGTGTTCGGCAAATGAAGATGTTTGTTTTCTAAACAAACTACTTTAGAAATGAGGTGAATCTACTAAGTTGTATATCTTCTTAGATTACACAAAGAAGGAAAGTTTAAACTTGCTGCACTCAACCCTCTTCTTAAGAAAGTTACTGATTCAGAGAACAGAACCTGCTCATTAAACACAGTACAGTTTTCAAAAACGAAGATGATTGTTTTCTAAACATATTACTTTAGAAATGAGCTGAATCTATTAAGTTGTACATCTTGTTAGATTACACTAACTAGGAATGTTTGAACTTGGTGCACTCATGCCTCTTTGTAAGAACGCAAGTGATTCCGATAACAGAACTAGCTCATTTCACACGATACAGTTTTCGGAAATGAAGATGATTGTTTTCTGAACAAACTACTTTAGAAGTGAGGCGAATCTACTAATTTGTACATCTTGTTAGATTACACAAACAAGGAAAGTTTCAACTTGCTGCGCTCAACTCTCTTCGTTAGAAAGCAACTGATTCCGAGAACAGAACTAGCTCATTTCACACAGTACTCTGTTCGGCAAGGAAGATGTTTGTTTTCTAAACAAAGTGCTTTAGAAATGAGGCGAATCTACTACCTTTTACATCTTGTTAGTTTTCCAAACAAGGAAAGTTTGAACTTGCTGAACTCAACCCTCTTCGTAAGAAAGCAACTGATTCCGAGAACAGAACTAGCCCATTTCACACAGTACTGAGTTCGGCAGTGAAGATGTTTGTTTTCTAAACAAACTACTTTAGAAGTGAGGCGAAGATACTACTTTGTACATCTTGTTAGATTACACAAACAAGGAAAGTTTGAACTTGCTGCACTCAAGCGATTTTGTAAGGAAGCAACTGATTCCAAGAACAGAACTAGCTTATTTCACAGAGTACAGTGTTCGGCAAATGAAGATGTTTGTTTTCTAAACAAACTACTTTAGAAATGAGGTGAATCTACTAAGTTGTATATCTTCTTAGATTACACAAAGAAGGAAAGTTTGAACTTGCTGCACTCAACCCTCTTCTTAAGAACGTTACTGATTCAGAGAACAGAACCAGCTCATTTCACACAGTACAGTTTTCAAAAACGAAGATGATTGTTTTCTAAAGAAATTACTTTAGAAATGAGCTGAATCTATTAAGTTGTACATCTTGTTAGATTGCACTAACTAGGAATGTTTGAACTTGCTGCACTCAAGCCTCTTTGTAAGAACGCAAGAGATTCCGAGAGCAGAACTAGCTCATTTCACATGATACAGTTTTCGGAAATGAAGATGATTTTTTTCTAAACAAACTACTTTAGAAGTGAGGCGAATCTACTACTTTGTACATCTTGTTAGATTACACAAACAAGGAAAGTTTCAACGTGCTGCGCTCAACTCTCTTCGTAAGAAAGCAACTGATTCCGAGAACAGAACTAGGTCATTTCACACAGTACTGTGTTCGGCAAGGAAGATGTTTGTTTTCTAAACAAAGTGCTTTAGAAATGAGGCGAATCTACTACCTTTTACATCTTGTTAGTTTACACAAACAAGGAAAGTTTGAACTTGCTGAACTCAACCCTCTTTGTAAGAAAGCAACTGATTCCGAGAAGAGAACTAGCTCATTTCACACAGTACTTTGTTTCGCCAATGAAGATGTTTGCTTTCTAAACAAACTGCTTTAGAAATGAGGCGAATCTACTACCTTTTACATCTTGTTAGATTACACAAACAAGGAAAGTTTGAACTTGCTGCACTCAAGCGATTTTGTAAGGAAGCAACTGATTCCAAGAACAGAACTAGCTTATTTCACAGAGTTCAGTGTTCGGCAAATGAAGATGTTTGTTTTCTAAACAACCTACTTTAGAAATGAGGTGAATCTACTAAGTTGTATATCTTCTTAGATTACACAAAGAAGGAAAGTTTGAACTTGCTGCACTCAACCCTCTTCTTAAGAACGTTACTGATTCAGAGAACAGAACCAGCTCATTTCACACAGTACAGTTTTCAAAAACGAATATGATTGTTTTCTAAACAAATTACTTTAGAAATGAGCTGAATCTATTAAGTTGTACATCTTGTTAGATTGCACTAACTAGGAATGTTTGAACTTGCTGCACTCAAGCCTCTTTGTAAGAACGCAAGTGATTCCGAGAACAGAACTAGCTCATTTCACACGATACAGTTTTCGGAAATGAAGATGATTTTTTTCTAAACAAAGTACTTTAGAAGTGAGGCAAATCTACTACTTTGTACATCCTGTTAGGTTACACAAACAAGGAAAGTTTCAACTTGCTGCGCTCAACTCTCTTCGTAAGAAAGCAACTGATTCCGAGAACAGAACTAGCTCATTTCACACAGTACTTTGTTCGCCAAGGAAGATGTTTGCTTTCTAAACAAACTGCTTTAGAAATGAGTCGAATCTACTACCTTTTACATCTTGTTAGTTTACACAAACAAGGAAAGTTTGAACTTGCTGAACTCAACCCTCTTCGTAAGAAAGCAACTGATTCCAAGAACAGAACTAGCCCATTTCACACAGTCCTGTGTTCGGCAGTGAAGATGTTTGTTTTCTAAACAAACTACTTTAGAAGTGAGTCGAAGATACTACTTTGTACATCTTGTTAGATTACACAAACAAGGAAAGTTTGAACTTGCTGCACTGAAGCGATTTTGTAAGGAAGCAACTGATTCCAAGAACAGAACTAGCTTATTTCACAGAGTACAGTGTTCGGCAAATGAAGATGTTTGTTTTCTAGACAAACTACTTTAGAAATGAGGTGAATCTACTAAGTTGTATATCTTCTTAGATTACACAAAGAAGGAAAGTTTGAACTTGCTGCACTCAACCCTCTTCTTAAGAAAGTTACTGATTAAGAGAACAGAACCAGCTCATTTCACACAGTACAGTTTTCAAAAATGAAGATGATTGTTTTCTAAACAAATTGCTTTAGAAATGAGCTGAAACTATTAAGTTGTACATCTTGTTAGATTACACTAACTAGCAATGTTTCAACTTGCTGCACTCAAGCCTCTTTGTAAGAACGCAAGTGATTTCGAGAACAGAACTAGCTCATTTCACACGATACAGTTTTAGGAAATGAAGATGATTGTTTTCTAAACAAACTACTTTAGAAGTGAGGCGAATCTACTACTTTGTACATCTTGTTAGATTACACAAACAAGGAAAGTTTCAACCTGCTGCGCTCAACTGTCTTCGTTAGAAAGCAACTGATTCCGAGAACAGAACTAGCTCATTTCACACAGTACTGTGTTCGGCAAGGAAGATGTTTGTTTTCTAAACAAACTACTTTAGAAGTGAGGCGAAGATACTACTTTGTACATCTTGTTAGATTACACAAAAAAGGAAAGGTTGAACTTGCTGCACTGAAGCGATTTTGTAAGGAAGCAACTGATTCCAAGAACAGAACTACTTATTTCACAGAGTACAGTGTTCGGCAAATGAAGATCTTTGTTTTCTAAACAAATTACTTTAGAAATGAGCTGAATCTATTAAGTTGTACATCTTGTTAGATTACACTAACTAGGAATGTTTGAACTTGCTGCATTCAAGACTCTTTGCAAGAACACAAGTGATTTCGAGAACAGTACTAGCTCATTTCACACGATACAGTTTTCGGAAATGAAGATGATTGTTTTCTAAACAAACTACTTTAGAAGTGAGGCGAATGTACTACTTTGTACATCTTGTTAGATTACACAAACAAGGAAAGTTTCAACTTGCTGCGCTCAACTCTCTTTGTTAGAACGCAACTGTTTCCGAGAACAGAACTAGCTCATTTCACACGATACAGTTTTTGGAAATGAAGATGATTGTTTTCTAAACAAACTACTTTAGAAGTGAGGCGAATCTACTACTTTGTACATCTTGTTAGTTTTCACAAACAAGGAAAGTTTCAACTTGCTGCGCTCAACTCTCTTCGTAAGAAAGCAACTGATTCCTAGAAGAGAACTAGCTCATTTCACACAATACTGTGTTTGGCAAGGAAGATGTTTGTTTTCTAAACAAACTGCTTTAGAAATGAGGCGAATCTACTACCTTTTACATCGCGTTAGTTTTCACAAACAAGGAAAGTTTGAACTTGCTGAACTCAACCCTCTTCGTAAGAAAGCAACTGATTCCCAGAATAGAACTAGCCCATTTCACACAGTACTGTGTTCGGCAATGAAGATGTTTGTTTTCTAAACAAATTACTTTAGAAGTGAGGTGAAGATACTACTTTGTACATCTTGTTAGATTACACAAACAAGGAACGTTTAAACTTGCTGCACTCAAGAGATTTTGTAAGGAAGCAACTGATTCCAAGAACAGAACTAGCTTATTTCACAGAGTACAGTGTTCGGCAAATGAAGAAGTTTGATTTCTAATCAACCTACTTTAGAAATGAGGTGAATCTACTACGTTGTATGTCTTCTTAGATTACACAAAGAAGGAAATTATTGAACTTGCTGCACTCAACCCTCTTCTTAAGAAAGGTACTGATTCGGAGAACAGAACCAGCTCATTTCACACAGTACAGTTTTCAAAAACGAAGATGATTGTTCTCTAAACAAATTACTTTAGAAATGAGCTGAATCTATTAAGTTGTACACCTTGTTAGATTACACTAACTAGGAGTGTTTGAACTTGCTGCACTCAAGCCGCTTTGTAAGAACGCAAGTGATTCCGAGAACAGAACTAGCCCATTTCACACAGTACTGTGTTCGGCAATGAAGATGTTTGTTTTCTAAACAAACTACTTTAGAAGTTAGGCGAAGATACTACTTTGTACATCTTGTTAGTTTACACAAACAAGGAAAGTTTGAACTTGCTGCACTCAAGCGATTTTGTAAGGAAGCAACTGATTCCAAGAACAGAACTAGCTTATTTCACAGACTACAGTGTTCGGCAAATGAAGATGTTTGTTTTCTAAACAAACTACTTTAGAAATGAGGTGAATCTACTAAGTTGTATATCTTCTTAGATTACACAAAGAAGGAAAGTTTGAACTTGCTGCACTCAACCCTCTTCTTAAGAACGTTACTGATTCAGAGAACAGAACCAGCTCAATTCACACAGTACAGTGTTCGGCAAATGAAGATGTTTGTTTTCTAAACAAACTACTTTAGAAATGAGGTGAATCTACTAAGTTGTATATCTTCTTAGATTACACAAAAAGGAAAGTTTGAACTTGCTGCACTCAACCCTCTTCCTAAGAAAGCAACTGATTCCCAGAACAGAACTAGCCCATTTCACACAGTACTGTGTTCGGCAATGAAGAAGTTTGTTTTCTAAACAAACTACTTTAGAAGTGAGGCGAAGATAGTACTTTGTACATCTTGTTAGATTACACTAACTAGGAATGTTTGAACTTGCTGGACTCAAGCCTCTTTGTAAGAACGCAAGTGATTCCGAGAACAGAACTAGCTCATTTCACACGATACAGTTTTCGGAAATGAAGATGATTGTTTTCTAAACATACTACTTTAGAAGTGAGGCGAATCTACTACTTTGTACATCTTGTTAGATTACACAACAAGGAAAGTTTCAACTTGCTGCGCTCAGCACTCTTTGTTAGAAAGCAACTGATTCCGAGAACAGAACTAGCTCATTTCACACAGTAGTGTGTTCGGCAATGAAGATGTTTGTTTTCTAAACAAACTGCTTTAGAAATGAGGCGAATCTACTACATTTTATATCTTGTTAGTTTACACAAACAAGGAAAGTTTGAACTTGCTGAACACAACCCTCTTCGTAAGAAAGCAACTGATTCCGAGAACAGAACTAGCCCATTTCACACAGTACGGTGTTCGGCAATGAAGATGTTTGTTTTCTAAACAAACTACTTTAGAAGTGAGGCGAAGATACTACTTTGTACATCTTGTTAGAGTACACAAACAAGGAAAGTTTGAACTTGCTGCACTCAAGCGATGTTGTATGGAAGCAACTGATTCCAAGAAGAGAACTAGCTTATTTCACAGAGTACAGTGTTCGGCAAATGAAGATATTTGTTTTCTAAACAAACTCCTTTAGAAATGAGGTGAATCTACTAAGTTGTATATCTTCTTAGATTACACAAAGAAGGAAAGTTTGAACTTGCTGCACTCAACCCTCTTCTTAAGAAAGTTACTGATTCAGAGAACAAAACCTGCTCATTTCACACAGTACCGTTTTCAAAAACGAAGATGATTGTTTTCTAAACAAATTACTTTAGAAATGAGCTGAATCTATTAAGTTGTACATCTTGTTAGATTACACTAACTAGGAATGTTTGAACTTGCTGCACTCAAGCCTCTTTGTAGGAACGCAAGTGATTCCGAGAACAGAACTAGCTCATTTCACACACGATACAGTTTTGAAATGAAGATGATTGTTTTCTAAAAAACTACTTTAGAAGTGAGGCGAATCTACTACTTTGTACATCTTGTTAGATTACACAAACAAGGATAGTTTCAACTTGCTGCGCTCAACCCTGTTCGTAAGAAAGCAACTGATTCCGAGAACAGAACTAGCTCATTTCACTCAGTACTGTGTTCGGCAATGAAGATGTTTGTTTTCTCAACAAACTGCTTTAGAAATGAGGCGAATCTACTACCATTTACATCTTGTTAGTTTACACAAACAATGAAAGTTTGAACTTGCTGAACTCAACACTCTTCGTAAGAAAGCAACAGATTCCGAGGACAGAACTAGCTAATTTCACACAGTACTGTGTTCGGCAATGAAGATGTTTGTTTTCTAAACAAACAACTTTAGAAGTGAGGCGAAGATACTACTTTGTACATCTTGTTAGATTACACAAACAAGGAATGTTTGAACTTGCTGCACTGAAGCGATTGTGTAAGGAAGCAACTGATTCCAAGAACAGAACTAGCTTATTTCACAGAGTATAGTGTACGGCAAATGAAGATGTTTGTTTTCTAAACAAAGTACTTTAGAAACGAGGTGAGTCTACTAAGTTGTATATCTTCTTAAATACACAAAGAAGGAAAGTTTGAACTTGCTGCACTCAACCCTCTTCTTAAGAAAGTTACTGATTCAGAGAACAGAACCACCTCATTTCACAGAGTACTGTTTTCAAAAACGAAGATGATTGTTTTCTAAACATATTACTTTAGAAAGGAGCTGAATCTATTAAGTTGTACATCTTGTTAGATTACACTAACTAGGAAGGTTTGAACTTGCTGCACTCAAGCCTCTTTGTAAGAACGCAAGTGATTCCGAGAACAGAACTAGCTCATTTCACACGATACAGTTTTCGGAATTGAAGATGATCCTTTTCTAAACAAACTACTTTAGAAGTCAGGCGAATCTACTACTTTGTACATCTTGTTAGGTTACACAAATAAGGAAAGTTTCAACTTGCTGCGCTCAACTCTCTTCGTTAGAAAGCAACTGATTCCGAGAACAGAACTAGCTCATTTCACACAGTACTGTGTTCGGCAATGAAGATGTTTGTTTTCTAAACAAACTGCTTTAGAAATGAGGCGAATCTACTACCATTTACATCTCGTTAGTTTACACAAACAAGGGAACTTTGAACTTGCTGAACTCAACACTCTTCGTAAGAAAGCAACTGATTTCGAGAACAGAACTAGCCCATTTCACACAGTACTGTGTTCGGCAATGAAGATGTTTGTTTTCTAAACAAACTACTTTAGAAGTGAAGCGAAGATACTACTTCGTACATCTTGTTAGATTACACAAACACGGAAAGTTTGAACTTGCTGCACTGAAGCGATTTTGTAAGGAAGCAACTGATTCCAAGAACAGAACTAGTTTATTTCTCAGAGTACAGTGTTCGGCAAATGAAGATGTTTGTTTTCTAAACAAAATACTTTAGAAATGAGGTGAATCTACTAAGTTGTATATCTTCTTAGATTTCACAAAGAAGGAAAGTTTGAACTTGCTGCACTCAACCCTCTTCTTAAGAAAGTTACTGATTCAGAGAACAGAACCAGCTCATTTCACACAGTACACTTTTCAAAAACGAAGATGATTGTTTTCTAAACAAATTACTTTAGAAATGAGCTGAATCTATTAAGTTGTACATCTTGTTAGATTACAGTAACTAGGAATGTTTGAACTTGCTGCACTCAAGCCTCTTTGTAAGAACGCAAGTGATTCCGAGAAGAAAACTAGCTCATTTCACTCGATACAGTTTTCAGAAATGAAGATGATTGTTTTCTAAACAAACTACTTTAGAAGTGAGGCGAATCTACTACTTTGTAGATTTTGTTAGATTACACAACAAGGAAAGTTTCAACTTGCTGAGCTCAGCTCTCTTCGTAAGAAAGCAACTGATTCCGAGAACAGAACTAGCTCATTTCACACAGTACTGTGTTCGGCAATGAAGATGTTTGTTTTCTAAACAAACTGCTTTAGAAATGAGGCGAATCTACTACCTTTTACATCGCGTTAGTTTTCACAAACAAGGAAAGTTTGAACTTGCTGAACTCAACCCTCTTCGTAAGAAAGCAACTGATTCCCAGAACAGAACTAGCCCATTTCACACAGTACTGTGTTAGGCAATGAAGATGTTTGTTTTATAAACAAACAACTTTAGAAGTGAGGCGAAGATACTACTTTGTACATCTTGTTAGATTACACAAACAAGGAAAGTTTGAACTTGCTGCACTCAAGCGATTTTGTAAGGAAGCAACTGATTCCAAGAACAGGACTAGGTTATTTCACAGAGTACTGTGTTTGGCAAATGAAGATGTTTGTTTTCTGAACAAACTACTTTAGAAATGAGGTGAGTCTTCTAAGTTGTATATCTTCTTAGATTACACAAAGAAGGAAAGGTTGAACTTGATGCACTCAACCCTCTTCTTAAGAAAGTTACTGATTCAGAGAACAGAACTAGCTCATTTCAAATAGTACAGTTTTCAAAAACGAAGATGATTGTTTTCTAAACAAATTACTTTAGAAAGGAGCTGAATCTATTAAGTTGTACATCTTGTTAGATTACACTAATTAGGAATGTTTGAACTTGCTGCACTCATGCCTGTTTGTAAGAACGCAAGTGATTCCGAGAACAGAACTAGCTCATTTCACACGATACAGTTTTCAGAAATGAAGATGATTGTTTTCTATACAAACTACTTTAGAAGTTAGGCGAATCTACTACTTTGTACCTCTTGTTGGATTACACACAGAAGGAAAGTTTCAACTTGCTGTGCTCAACTCTCTTCGTAATAAAGCAACTGATTCCGAGAAGAGAACTAGCCCATTTCACACAGTACTGTGTTCGGCAATGAAGATGTTTGTTTTCTAAACAAACTACTTTAGAAGTGAGGCGAAGATAGTACTTTGTACATCTTGTTAGATTACACTAACTAGGAATGTTTGAACTTGCTGCACTCAAGCCTCTTTGTAAGAACGCAAGTGATTACGAGAACAGAACTAGCTCATTTCACTCGATACAGTTTTCGGAAATGAAGATGATTGTTTTCTAAACAAACTACTTTAGAAGTGAGGCGAATATACTACTTTTTACATCTTGTTAGATTACACAAACATGGAAAGTTTCAACTTGCTGTGCTCAAGTCTCTTCATAAGAAAGCAACTGATTCCAAGAACAGAACTAGCTCATTTCACACAGTACTGTGTTCGGCAATGAAGATGTTTGTTTCCTAAAAAAACTGCTTTAGAAATGAGGCGAATCTACTACCTTTTACATCTTGTTAGTTTTCACAAACAAGGAAAGTTTGAACTTGCTGAACTCAACCCTCTTCGTAAGAAAGCAACTGATTCCGAGAAGAGAAATAGCCCATTTCACACAGTACTGTGTTCGGCAATGGAGATGTTTTCTTTTCTAAAGAAACTACTTTAGAAGTGAGGCAAAGATACTACTTTGTACATCTTGTTAGATTACACAAACAAGGAAAGTTTGAACTTGCTGCACTCAAGCGATTTTGTAAGGAAGCAACTGATTCCACGAACAGAACTAGCTTATTTCACAGAGTACAGTGTTCGGCAAATGATGATGTTTGTTTTCTGAACAAACTACTTTAGAAATGAGGTGAATCTACTAAGTTGCATATCTTCTTAGATTACACAAAGAAGGAAAGTTTGAACTTGCTGCACTCAACCCTCTTCTTAAGAACATTACTGATTCAGAGAACAGAACCAGCTCATTTCACACAGTACAGTTTTCAAAAACGAAGATGATTGTTTTCTAAACAAATTACTTTAGAAATGAGCTGAATCTATTAAGTTGTACATCTTGTTAGATTACAGTAACTAGGAATGTTTGAACTTGCTGCACTCAAGCCTCTTTGTAAGAACGCAAGTGATATCGAGAACAGAACTAGCTCATTTCACACGATACAGTTTTCGGAAATGAAGATGATTGTTTTCTAAACAAACTACTTTAGAAGTGAGGCGAATCTACTACTTTGTACATCTTGTTAGATTACACAAACAAGGAAAGTTTCAACTTGCTGCGCTCAACTCTCTTCGTTAGAAAGCAACTGATTCCGAGAACAGATCTAGCTCATTTCATACTGTACTGTGTTCGGCAAGGAAGATGTTTGTTTTCTAAACAAACTGCTTTAGAAATGAGGCGAATCTACTACCTTTTATATCTTGTTAGATTACACAAACAGGGAAAGTTTGAACTTGCTGCACTCAAGCTATTTTGTAAGGAAGCAACTGATTCCGAGAACAGAACTAGCTTATTTCACAGAGTACAGTGCCGGGGCTTTTTTCCCTCACCACCGGCAGGTAGAGCAAGAGAGAGAGAGAGAGCCAGGCCAGCCATTTCTCTCTTGAGGCTGAGCGAGAAGACAGGTGTCGGCGACTCAAACCCCTCCCCCCACTAAAACACCAGGGAGAAAAAACACATTGAGTCGCGGAGATACGTCTAAAGCGAAACTCGTCGTTTTTTGTCAGGGGGGAGATATTTATGTGTTTTGAGGAAGGGGGCGGGAAGAGGGGATGAGAGAAAGGTATAAGGGCCAATATACTTTGAGGAAGGGGGTGGGAAGAGGGCATGAGAGACAGGTATAAGGGCCAATATACTTTGAGGAAGGGGGTGGGAAGAGGGGATGAGAGAAAGGTATAAGGGCCAACAGTATTTCCTCACGTCAGCAGCAGCTGGGTGGAGGCAGTTTCAGCTTAGGTGCTGAGTCAAGGGCAGGTACTCAGGCTCGACTAGGCCTTACCGGGAATAGGCCAAGATTGGCTGGGCTAACCACTCGGCTTCACACCGGGCAGGGCCCAACATCTCCCCCTTTTGTTTTTGTAAGAACGGTGGATGGCATAGTCCCTGTCCTAGGTTGTTCCCCTCTGGGAACCTTACCCGTCTCTGGGCACTATGCGTCTAGCCCGTTGACCACTCCACGCCCTGTCTTAGGTTGTCTCAGCCTGTCTGAGAGCTTACCTGTCATTGGTTCGATGGAGGGCGGGGGAGGGATGTTAGGTGGATAGCCAGTAAGTGGAAAAGCCATTGTCTTTGAGTCGCAAACCTGTGGTGCCTTGGCCTGATGAAGTTTAATTGCCTCAAGCTGTTGGTGAATGAATTGTGTAATCTTATTAATTACACAGGGCCCGAGTGTGAGGATAAGAAGGAGGAGGGTTCAGGGGAAGGAGATGGTAGGGTAAAGAGCAAGAAGAAGGAGGGGTCCAAGGGGAGGGAGAAGGTGGAATAAAAAGCCATGTAAGCTCGTCTACAGCAGGTTGTCTTAGGAGTCCCGACTCCTCTTCTGTAAATCTTTCTGGAGCTTTTCTGGCTTTATTCCGGTCTAGTAGCATCCACACCTTCAGTTGTTCCTGGGGAAGAAACAGAGGCATAGTTCTCAGGGGTGTGACACTCCCTGGAAAATTGATTATTATCTCATCCCCTTGTTGGGGTAAATATTTTAAGTCTCTTGCCGGTACCCAAATAGGTCTTTTTTTCCTCTTGAGGAAAGACACATCCAAATCCTCTCCCTGCTGTGAGGAGGGGTCTGGTCCCCTCAGGCCCCAGTTAATGGGTCCCTCCATTTGACCCAGATGGAGCTGTAGGTGACAGCTGAGGTCCAATGTTTTTGAAAAGGGGACAAGTGTCTATCTTCTTTAGAAAAATTTAAAATATTTAGGGTTAATAATGCCTTTTTTTAGTTGGTCATGTGGGGGTAGAGATTCCCCCTTTTGTTTTTGTAATTGAGATTTGAGAGTTTGATGATATCTTTTCACGATGGCTTGGCCCCGCGGGTTATATGGGATGCCTGTGGAAAGTGAGATTTTCCAGGTTTGGAGGAAATCTATAAAAGTTTTGCTTATGAAGCAGGGACCATTATCGGTTTTGATTTGATCTGGCAATCCAAGGGTGGCAAAGCATTGAAGCATATGGCTAATAGCATGTTTAGTTTTTTCCCCAGCATGTGCTGATGCCCAGCAAGCATGGGAGAAAGTATCAACTGAGAGAAAAATATACTTAAGTTTTCCAAATGGAGGATAGTCAGTAACATCAATCTGCCAAAGGTGATTAGGGCGTAGTCCTCGAGGATTGGCCCCTGTAGTTTGAAGTGGAGGTACCTGGAAGAAAGGCTTACAGGATTTGCAAGTTCGGACAATTTTTTTAAGGTCCTTGACTGGCACATGGGGATATTTATGTTTAAGGCCCCTCCAATTTATATGAGTTAATAAGTGGAAGTGTGTAGCTTCTGAGACTGTATTACATTGAGGCTGAGAGGCCAGTTTGTCAGCCAAATTGTTTCCTTTAGAGAGGAATCCTGGTAAATTTTGATGGCCTCTGAGATGTTGAAGAAAAATGGGGTTAATTCTTTGTTTAAGTAGGGAGCGGGCTTGAATCATTAATGGGGTTATAATATTGGAGTCCAGTCTAATATGGGCCTCAATTAGGTTGGGTAACAGGTTAACAACATAAAGGCTGTCAGAAAATAAGTTAAATGGCTCCTGAATAGTGTCCAAAGCCAAAACGACAGCAAATAGTTCTTTAAATTGTGCTGATCCTGTGACCTCATGGGAGATAGACTTTATGGGTATAGACTTTTCTCCCCTCCTTAGGGGAGGGTAAACAACTAGGGAAGCTCCCAAGTGCCCCCCATCAGTGAATACGGTAAGGAAATCAGGGTTGGGTTTAGATAAAAATGTCTGGGGGGTCTCCATTCCAACCTAGAGAAGGAGCTCATCCATTTATAAGGACCATAGTGACAATCAATTATACCCAGAAACCCCTCGAGGGCAATAGCAACCCTGTTGTTATTTTTCTGAAGCCAAGTGAAGTCTGTTACCTTAAAGGGGGTGACAATGACATGAGGCTCCGTGCCAAACAATCGGACAGAGGTGTCCCTGCCCTTTATAATGCAGTCTGCAATCTGGTTAGTTATAGAGTAAACTCTGGGGACTCCACCAAGGGAGAGGTGAATCCATTGGATGGGTTCTCCTTCCTGGGCCAACAGCACAGTGCATAATGTTTCCCCAGAGAAAATACAGAGGGAGATAGGTAAGTTAGGATCAAACCTCTTTAGGACAGCAGCATCAATGGCCCGTTGTACCTTATGTAGAATTTGTTCATGACGAGGGGGCAAGGTTATCTGAGAGGAGAGAGTAAGACCCTGTAAGAGGTCAAATAAAGGGGACAGTTCCTCAGTAGTTATGGGTATCCAGGGCCTCATCCAATTAATTTCCCCCAGCACTTTTTGGAGTTGAGGCAAAGTATAGAATTTTTGAATATGGAGTTGGGGTTTGACAGGAGAAACAGTATCAAGGAATAACTTGGAGCCCAAAATCTTGAAGGGAGAGGCAGTTTGAATCTTTTCTGGAGCCACCTGTAAAATGGCAAGGTATTTAGCAGTGAGGTTTTGGAGATCCGATGGGTTGGAATGACCTAAAATAATAATAAAATATTAGGATGATTAATCAAGGAAGAAAATATATGAGACATGTATTGTTAAGGTCAATCCAGGGCTGACAGCTAGCAGTTTTTTATGATGTTGAAACTTATAGATCTAGGGGAAGTTCCATACTGGCAGACGTTGGTTTGTCTTTGTAGAGCCATGAAAGAGAGAAAAAGAAATTAATTAGTCACATAGTACATAGAGCAAAATTATGGTAGTCAAGTCACAGTAAGCTTTAGGAATTTTTGTTAGGTACATTTTGTATATTTTTATAATGGAATTTTAAAACATTATTACACCTTAAAATTGGTCCCCAGTGACATTGTCTTTAGTAAGGCAATTGTAGATGTAAACTATAAATTAATAAAATACTGAATATATTGGGGGACATATATTTAAATTATTGCATTTTGTCCCTGGCTTTTAATAGATTTATAATAACAGTAACAATAATACTTGGTATAAGGCATAGTAAGGAGAGAGAAAATAATTTAAATTTAATTATCATTAGCTGTCATTAAATTTTTGTAGTAACCAGAGTGATAGTCTTTAGGATTTTTAATTTTGTCCCTCCAGTTGGGCAGAGTTGTCAGGGAAAACTTTAATCTCAGGCTAACATTGTATTACCAATTGAGTTAGTTGGGCTTAGTCTTATATTTTATGAATTGAGTTAGGCGGGAAGACAGAGAGAAAAAATGGGCGTGCCAGGCCTTTAGCCACTGTTTACATGGGTACTGGAGAATTGAGCCTCTAATCAGGGTCCTTAGGCTCTACAGGCAAATGTTTAACAATTAAGCCATCTCTTTATCTTTATGTTAATGGGAAGGCAGCGAAGGGTGGGACAATGGTGTGTAGGATATAGCCATATAGACTTGAAAAATAGTGAATGTCTCCAGCCGTCTTTTTTTTATTTATTTTTAAAAGTAAATACTTTGGGCCCCGCAGGACACTTAGTTAAGAGCATAGAGGGAGCGTCTAGAGGCAAAAGGGGTGGAGACGGCAGCGGCTCACCTCATGGCCTCATGGCGGACCACCCGCCCGTTCCTAAGATATTTTTAAAGCAAGTTGACAAAAGTGACCAAAAATGATGCCTGGAGGAGCGGGCGAGGCGCAGCCAGTGAGGCTCAGGGCAGTGCTCAGGCCGGGGCTGGAGCTGCAGCTTAGGATGTCGGCAGAGCCTGATTGTTGTCCCTCCGCTCGAAGCGCGCAAGTTTTGTTTTGTGGACCAGTGGCTTGTGTTCCACGCCCGCGAGGAAAGTTAACCTCGGTTTGTATTTGATCATAGTTTACATTCACAGAAAGCTACATGGAGGAGCTGTCCTCCACCAGGGGTTTGAGTACATTTGTCTTAGGCAGTAGTTAGGGGCTGAAAAGAGCTGAAAAGATAGCTGCCGGGTGGCAGCTTGGGTGGCGGCCTTTGGAGAAAGGAGATTTTAAAAGTCAGTTTTAGTTTTTTCTTACAGTTTTTAAGGGCAAAAATGAACTTTTTCCTGGAAAAGCCTTTAAGGTTGGCAATTAAGGCAAGGAGGACTGAATTAATCCATGGGGCTAAAACAAAAGTTTTGTTCCAAGCGCTATGGAGGTTTTTTTGTTTAATAGTAATATATATGAGTACAACATAAGTATAAAGTCCCAAAAAATATGTAAACATGTTGTAGAATTTTTTTTTAAGATGGCGCCCCCACTCCAATGAGGGGGCAGGACACTTTGAGAGTTCTCCAGGTTTGCCCACGTGATGAGCCTCCTCTAGGTTTGCCCACGTGGTGAGTTTTCTTTTTAGGTCTACCCACGTGGTGAGTTTCTTTTTTAGGTTTGTGCACGTGGTGAGTCTCTACCCACGTGGTGAGTTTTGTTTTTAGGTCTGTCCACGTGGTGTGTCCGCCATGAAATGGTGTTTTTAAGATGGCGCCCCCATTCAAATGGGGGTAGGACAAAAATGGCGGCACCACAGAAGCGGTCTGTCGGAAACCCAAAAATGAGAGGAAAGAGAAAAGAACAAGAGATGTTGAAGTTTGGGATGGAGTTTTTATTTAAATGAGGAGGCAAAACATTTAAAGTCTCCTCTAGGTCTGTCCACGTGGTGTGTCCGCCATGAACGTACCCGTTTAGAAATGGCGGCAAACCGGAAATGGAAGGAAAGAGAAAGGAAGTTGAAGTAAGCACAGATTATAGAAGTAAAGGTTAGAATATTAAATATGAAGATTACCTCATAACTTATGAGGATACACCCGTCAGCAGTCCGATTAGCTCGTCAGCTCAATTTTGAATTTTTTCTTCGTCACGTCGGCAGTCTGTAGTCCGTTTTGAATCCTCATACGTCCTCACATGGGGCAGTGGTTGTTGTGCCCCACGTTGGGCGCCAAAATGCCGGGGCTTTTTTCCCTCACCACCGGCAGGTAGAGCAAGAGAGAGAGAGAGAGCCGGGCCAGCCGTTTCTCTCTTGAGGCTGAGCGAGAAGACAGGTGTCGGCGACTCAAACCCCTCCCCCCACTAAAACACCGGGGAGAAAAACCACATTGAGTCGCGGAGATACGTCTAAAGCGAAACTCGTCGTTTATTGTCAGGGGGGAGATATTTATGTGTTTTGAGGAAGGGGGCGGGAAGAGGGGGGAGGGGTGGGAAGAGGGGAGAGAGAAGGTATAAGGGCCAATATACTTTGAGGAAGGGGTGGGAAGAGGGGATGAGAGAAAGGTATAAGGGCCAATATACTTTGAGGAAGGGGTGGGAAGAGGGGATGAGAGAAAGGTATAAGGGCCAACAGTATTTCATCACGTCAGCAGCAGCTGGGTGGAGGCAGTTTCAGCTTAGGTGCTGAGTCAAGGGCAGGTACTCAGGCTCGACTAGGCCTTACCGGGAATAGGCCAAGATTGGCTGGGCTAACCACTCGGCTTCACACGGGCATTCAAAAACGAAGATGATTCTTTTCTAAACAAATTAGTTTAGAAATGAGCTGAATCTATTAAGTTGTACATCTTGTTAGATTACAGTAACTAGGAATGTTTGAACTTGCTGCACTCAAGCCTCTTTGTAAGAACGCAAGTGATTCCGAGAGCAGAACTAGCTCATTTCACACGATACAGTTTTCGGAAATGAAGATGATTGTTTTGTAAACAAACTACTTTAGAAGTGAGGCGAATCTACTACTTTTTACATGGTGTTAGATTACACAAACAAGGAAAGTTTCAACTTGCTGCGCTCAACTCTCTTCGTTAGAAAGCAACTGATTCCGAGAACAGAACTAGCTCATTTCACACAGTACTGTGTTCGGCAAGGAAGATGTTTGTTTTCTAAACAAACTGCTTTAGAAATGAGGCGAATCTACTACCATTTACATCTTGTTAGTTTACACAACCAAAGAAAGTTTGAACTTGCTGAACTCAACACTCTTCGTAAGAAAGCAACTGATTCCGAGGACAGAACTAGCCAATTTCACACAGTACTGTGTTCGGCAATGAAGATGTTTGTTTTCTAAACAAACAACTTTAGAAGTGAGGCGAAGATACTACTTTGTACATCTTGTTAGATTACACAAACAAGGAATGTTTGAACTTGCTGCACTGAAGCGATTGTGTAAGGAAGCAACTGATTCCAAAAACAGAACTAGCTTATTTCACAGAGTACAGTGTACGGCAAATGAAGATGTTTGTTTTCTAAAGAAACTACTTTAGAAATGAGGTGAATCTACTAAGTTGTATATCTTCTTAATTACAAAAAGAAGGAAAATTTGAACTTGCTGCACTCAACCCTCTTCTTAAGAAAGTTACTGATTCAGAGAACAGAACCACCTCATTTCACACAGTACTGTTTTCAAAAACGAAGATGATTGTTTTTAAACAAATTACTTTAGAAAGGAGCTGAATCTATTAAGTTGTACATCTTGTTAGATTACACTAACTAGGAATGTTTGAACTTGCTGCACTCAAGCCTCTTCGTAAGAACGCAAGTGATTCCGAGAACAGAATGAGCTCATTTCACACGATACAGTTTTCTGAAATGAAGATGATTGTTTTCTAAACAAACTACTTTAGAAGTGAGGCGAATCTACTACTTTGTACATCTTGCTAGATTACACAAACAAGGAAAGTTTCAACTTGCTGCGCTCAACTCTCGTAGTTAGAAACCAACTGAATCCGAGAACAGAACTAGCTCATTTCACACAGTCCTGTGTTCGGCAAGGAAGATGTTTGTTTTCTAAACAAACTGCTTTAGAAATGAGGCGAATCTACTACCTTTTACATCTTGGTAGTTTTCACAAACAAGGAAAGTTTGAACTTGCTGAACTCAACCCTCTTCGTAAGAAAGCAACTGATTCCGAGAAGAGAACTAGCCCATTTCACACAGTACTGTGTTTGGCAATGAAGATGTTTGTTTTCTAAACAAACTACTTTAGAAGTGAGGCGAAGATACTACTTTGTACATCTTGTTAGATTACACAAACAAGGAAAGTTTGAACTTGGTGCACTGAAGCGATTTTGTAAGGAAGCAAATGATTCCAAGAACAGAACTAGCTTATTTCACAGAGTACAGTGTTCGGCAAATGAAGATGTTTGTTTTCTAAACAAACTAATTTAGAAATGAAGTGAATCTACTAAGTTGTATATCTTCTTAGATTACACAAAGAAGGAAAGTTTGAACTTGCTGCACTCAACGCTCTTCTTAAGAAAGTTACTGATTCAGAGAACAGAACCTGCTCATTTCACACAGCACAGTTTTCAAAAACGAAGATGATTGTTTTCTAAACAAATTACTTTAGAACTGAGCTGAATCTATTAAGTTGTACATCTTGTTAGATTACACTAACTAGGAATGTTTGAACTTGCTGCACTCAAGCCTCTTTGTAAGAACGCAAGTGATTCCGAGAACAGAACTAGCTCATTTCAGACGATACAGTTTTCGGAAATGAAGATGATTGTTTTCTAAAGAAACTACTTTCGAAGTGAGGCGAATCTACTACTTTGTACATCTTGTTAGATTACACAAATAAGGAAAGTTTCAACTTGCTGCGCTCAACTCTCTTTGTTAGAAAGCAACTGATTCCGAGAACAGAACTAGCTCATTTCACACAGTACTGTGTTCGGCAAGGAAGATGATTGTTTTCTAAACAAACTGCTTTAGAAATGAGGCGAATCTACCAGCTTTTACATCTTGTTAGTTTACACAAACAAGGGAAGTTTGAACTTGCTGAACTCAACCCTCTTCCTAAGAAAGCAACTGATTCCGCGAAGAGAACTAGCCCATTTCACACAGTACTGTGTTTGGCAATGAAGATGTTTGTTTTATATACAAACTACTTTAGAAGTGAGGCGAAGATACTACTTTGTACATCTTGTCAGATTACACAATCAAGGAAAGTTTGAACTTGCTGCACTCAAGCGATTTTGTAAGGAAGCAACTGATTCCAAGAACAGAACTAGCTTATTTCTCAGAGTGCAGTGTTCGGCAAATGAAGATGTTTGTTGTCTAAACAAACTACTTTAGAAATGAGGTGTATCTACTAAGTTGTATATCTTCTTAGATTACACAAAGAAGTAAAGTTTGAACTTGCTGCACTCAACCCTCTTCTTAAGAAAGTTACTGATTCAGAGAACAGAACCGGCTCATTTCACACTGTACAGTTTTCAAAAACGAAGATGATTTTTTCTAAACAAATTACTTTAGAAATGAGCTGAAACTATTAAGTTGTACATCTTGTTAGATTACACTAACTAGGAATGTTTGAACTTGCTGCACTCAAGCCTCTTTGTAAGAACGCAAGTGATTTCGAGAACAGAACTAGCTGATTTCACACGATACAGTTTTTGGAAATGAAGATGATTGTTTTCTAAACAAACTACTTTAGAAGTGAGGCGAATCTACTACTTTGTACATCTTGTTAGATTACACAAACAAGGAAAGTTTCAACTTGCTGCGCTCAACTCTCTTCGTTAGAAAGCAACTGATTCCGAGAACAGAACTAGCTCATTTCACACAGTACTGTGTTCGGCAATGAAGATGTTGGTTTTCTAAACAAACTGCTTTAGAAATGAGGCGAATCTACTACCTTTTACATCTTGTTAGTTTACACAAACAAGGAACGTTTGAACTTGCTGAACTCAACCCTCTTCATAAGAAAGCAACTGATTCCGAGAACAGAACTAGCCCATTTCACACAATACTGTGTTTGGCAATGAAGATGTTTGTTTTCTAAACAAACTACTTTAGAAGTGAGGCGAAGATACTACTTTGTACATCTTGTTAGATTACACAAACAAGGAAAGTTTGAGCTAGCGATTTTATAAGGAAGCAAATGATTCCAAGAACAGAACTAGCTTATTTCACAGAGTACAGTGTTCGGCAAATGAAGATGTTTGTTTTCTAAACAAACTACTTTAGAAATGAGGTGAATCTACTAAGTTGTATATCTTCTTAGATTACACAAAGAAGGAAAGTTTGAACTTGCTGCACTCATCCCTCTTCTTAAGAACGTTACTGATTCAGCAACCAGAACCAGCTCATTTCACACAGTACAGTTTTCAAAAAGGAAGATGATTGTTTTCTAAACAAATTACTTTACAAATGAGCTGAATCTATTAAGTTGTACATCTTGTTAGATTACACTAACTAGGAATGTTTGAACTTGCTGCACTCAAGCCTCTTTGTAAGAACGCAAGTGATTCCGAGAACAGAACTAGCTCATTTCTCACGATACAGTTTTCGGAAATGAAGATGATTGTTTTCTAAACACACTACTTTAGAAGTGAGGCGAATATACTACTTTGTACATCTTGTTAGATTACACAAACAAGGAACGTTTCAACTTGCTGCGCTCAACTCTCTTCGTAAGAAAGCAACTGATTCCGAGAACAGAACTAGCTCATTTCACACAGTACTGTGTTCGGCAATGAAGATGTTAGTTTTCTAAACAAACAACTTTAGAAGTGAGGCGAATATACTACTTTGTACATCTTGTTAGATTACACAAACAAGTAAAGTTTGAACTTGCTGCACTCAAGCGATTTTGTAAGGAAGCAACTGATTCCAAGGACAGAACTAGCTTATTTCACAGAGTACAGTGTACGGCAAATGAAGATGTTTGTTTTCTAAACAAATTACTTTAGAAATGAGGTGAATCTACTAAGTTGTATATCTTCTTAGATTACACAAAGAAGGAAAGTTTGAACTTGCTGCACTCAACCCTCTTCTTAAGAAAGTTACTGATTCAGAGAACAGAACCAGCTCATTTCACACAGTACTGTTTTCAAAAATGAAGATGAATGTTTTCTAAACAAATTACTTTAGAAATGAGCTGAATCTATTAAGTTGTACATCTTGTTAGATTACACTAACTAGGAATGTTTGAACTTGCTGCACTCAAGCCTCTTTGTAAGAACGCAAGTGATTCCGAGAACAGAACTAGCTCATTTCACACGATACAGTTTTCGGAAATGAAGATGGTTGTTTTCTAAACAAACTACTTTAGAAGTGAGGCGAATCTACTACTTTGTACATCTTGTTGGATTACACAAACAAGGAAAGTGTCAACATGCTGCGCTCAACTCTCTTCCTTAGAAAGCAACTGATTCTGAGAACAGAACTAGCTCATTTCACACAGTACTGTGTTCGGCAATGAAGATGTTGGTTTTCTAAACAAACTGCTTTAGAAATGAGGCGAATCTACTACCTTTTACATCTTGTTAGTTTACACAAACAAGGAAAATTTGAACCTGCTGAACTCAACCCTCTTCATAAGAAAGCAACTGATTCCGAGAACAGAACTAGCCCATTTCACAAAGTACTGTGTTCGGCAATGAAGATGTTTGTTTTCTAAACAAACTACTTGAGAAGTGAGGCTAAGATACTACTTTGTACATCTTGTTAGATTACACAAACAAGGAATGTTTGAACTTGCTGCACTGAAGCGATTGTGTAAGGAAGCAACTGATTCCAAGAACAGAACTAGCTTATTTCACAGAGTACAGTGTACGGCAAATGAAGATGTTTGTTTTCTAAACAAACTACTTTAGAAATGAGTTTAATCTGCTAAGTTGTATATCTTCTTAATTACACAAAGAAGGAAAGTTTGAACTTGCTGCACTCAACCCTCTTCTTAAGAAAGTTACTGATTCAGAGAACAGAACCACCTCATTTCACACAGTACTGTTTTCAAAAACGAAGATGATTGTTTTCTAAACAAATTACTTCAGAAAGAAGCTGAATCTATTAAGTTGTACATCTTGTTAGATTACACTAACTAGGAATGTTTGAACTTGCTGCACTCAAGCCTCTTTGTAAGAACGCAAGTGATTCCGAGAACAGAATTAGCTCATTTCACACGATACAGTTTTCGGAAATGAAGATGATTGTTTTCTAAACAAACTACTTTAGAAATGAGGTGAATCTGCTAAGTTGTATATCTTCTTAGATTTCACAAAGAAGGAAAGTTTGAACTTGCTGCACTCAACCCTCTTCTTAAGAAAGTTACTGATTGAGAGAACAGAACCAGCTCATTTCACACAGTACAGTTTTCAGAAATGAAGATGGTTGTTTTCTAAACAAATTACTTTAGAAATGAGCTGAATCTATTAAGTTGTACATATTGTTAGATTACACTAAATAGGAATGTTTGAACTTGCTGCACTCAAGCCTCTTTGTAAGAACGCAAGTGATTCCGAGAACAGAACTACCTCATTTCACACGATACAGTTTTTGGAAATGAAGATGATTGTTTTCTAAACAAACTACTTTAGAAATGAGGCGAATCTACTACTTTGTACATCTTGTTAGATTACACAAACAAGGAAAGTATCAACTTGCTGCGCTCAACTCTCTTCGTAAGAAAGCAACTGATTCCGAGAACAGAACTAGCTCATTTCACACATTACTGTGTTTGGCAATGAAGATGTTTGTTTTCTAAACAAACTACTTTAGAAGTGAGGCGAAGATACTACTTTGTACATCTTGTTAGATTACACAAACAAGGAAAGTTTGAACTTGCTGCACTCAGGCGATTTTGTAAGGAATCATCTGATTCCAAGAACAGAACTAGCTTATTTCAGAGTACAGTGTTCGGCAAATGAAGATGTTTGTTTTCTAAACAAACTACTTTAGAAATGAGGTGAATCTACTAAGTTGTATATATTCTTAGATTACACAAAGAAGGAAAGTTTGACCTTGCTGCACTTAACCCTCTTCTTAAGAACGTTACTGATTCAGAGAACAGAACCAGCTCATTTCACACAGTACAGTTTTCAAAAACGAAGATGATTGTTTTCTCAATAAATTACTTTAGAAATGAGCTGAATCTATTAAGTTGCACATCTTGTTAGATTACACAAACAAGGAAAGCTTGAAGTTGCTGCACTCAAGCGATTTTGTAAGGAAGCAACTGATTCCAAGAACAGAACTAGCTTATTTCACAGAGTACAGTGTTCGGCAAATGGAGATGTTTGTATTCTAAACAAACTACTTTAGAAATGAGGTGAATCTACTAAGTTGTATATCTTCTTAGATTACAGAAGGAAAGAAAGTTTGAACTTGCTGCACTCAACTCTCTTCTTAAGAAAGTTACTGATTCAGAGAACAGAACCTGCTCATTTCACACAGTACAGTTTTCAAAAACGAAGATGATTGTTTTCTAAACAAATTACTTTAGAAATGAGCTGAATCTATTACGTTGTGCATCTTGTTAGATTACACTAACTAGGAATGTTTGAACTTGCTGCACTCAAGCCTCTTTGTAAGAACGCAAGTGATTCCGAGAACAGAACTAGCTCATTTCACACGATACAGTTTTCGGAAATGAAGATGATTGTTTTCTAAACAAACTACTTTAGAAGTGAGGCGAATCAACTACTTTGTACATCTTGTTAGATTACACAAACAGGGAAAGTTTGAACTTCCTGCGCTCAACTCTCTTCGTTAGAAAGCAACTGATTGCGAGAACAGAACTAGCTCATTTCACACAGTACTGTGTTCTGCAATGAAGATATTTCTTTTCTAAACAAACTGCTTTAGAAATGAGGCGAAGCTACTACCTTTTACATCTTGTTAGATTTCACAAACAAGGAAAGTTTGAACGTGCTGCACTCAACCCTCTTCTTAAGAAAGTTACTCATTCAGAGAACAGAACCAGCTCATTTCACACAGTACAGTTTTCAAAAACGAAGATGATTATTTTCTAAACAAATTACTTTAGAAATGAGCTGAATCTATTAAGTTGTACACCTTGTTAGATTGCACTCACTAGGAATGTTTGAACTTGCTGCACTCAAGCCTCTTTGTAAGAACGCAAGTGATTCCGAAAACAGAACTAGCTCATTTCACACGATACAGTTTTCGGAAATGAAGATGATTGTTTTCTAAAAAAACTACTTAAGAAGTGAGGCGAATCTACGACTTTGTACATCTTGTTGGATTACAAAAACAAGGAAGTTTCAACTTGCTGCGCTCAACTCTCTTTGTTAGAAAGCAACTGATTCCGAGAACAGAAGTAGCTCATTTCACACAGTACTGTGTTTGGCAAGGAAGATGTTTGTTTTCTAAACAAACTGCTTTAGAAATGAGGCGAATCTACTACCTTTTACATCTTGTTAGTTTACACAAACAAGGAAAGTTTGAACTTGCTGAACTCAACCCTCTTGGTAAGAAAGCAACTGATTCCGAGAACAGAACTAGCCCATTTCACACAGTACTGTGTTCGGCAATGGAGATGTTTGTTTTCTAAACAAACTACTTTAGAAGGGAGGTGAAGATACTACTTTGTACATCTTGTTAGATTACACAAAGAAGGAAAGTTTGAACTTGCTGCACTCAAGCGATTTTGTAAGGAAGCAACTGATTCCAAGAACAGAACTAGCTTATTTCACAGAGTACAGTGTTCGGCAAATGAAGATGTTTGTTTTCTAAACAAACTACTTTAGAAATGAGGTGTATCTACTAAGTTGTATATCTTCTTAGAATACACAAAGAAGGAAAGTTTGAACTTGATGCACTCAACCCTTTTCTTAAGAACGTAACTGATTAAGAGAACAGAACCTGCTCATTTCACAAAGTACAGTTTTCAAAAACGACGATGATTGTTTTCTAAACAAATTACTTTAGAAATGAGCTGAATCTATTAAGTTGTACATCTTGTTAGATTACACTAACTAGGAATGTTTGAACTTGCTGCACTCAAGCCTCTTTGTAAGAACGCAAGTGATTCCGAGAAAAGAACTAGCTCAGTTCACACGATACAGTTTTCGGAAATGAAGATGATTGTTTTCTAAACAAACTACTTTAGAAGTGACGCGAATCTACTACTTTGTACATCTTGTTAGATTACACAAACAAGGAAAGTTTCAACTTGCTGCGCTCAACTCTCTTCGTAAGAAAGCAACTGATTCCGAGAACAGAACTAGCTCATTTCACACAGCACTGTGTTCGGCAAGGAAGATGTTTGTTTTCTAAACAAACTGCTTTAAAAATGAGGCGAATCTACTACCTTTTACATCTTGTTAGTTTACACAAACAAGGAAAGTTTGAACTTGCTGAACTCAACCTTCTTCGTAAGAAAGCAACTGATTCCGAGAAGAGAACTAGCCCATTTCACACAGAACTGTGTTCGGCAATGAAGATGTTTGTTTTCTAAACAAACTACTTTAGACGTGAGGCGAAGATACTACTTTGTACAACTTGTTAGATTACACAAACAAGCAAAGTTTCAACTTGCTGCGCTGAACTCTCTTCGTAAGAAAGCAACTGATTCCGAGAACAGAACTAGCTCATTTCACACAGTACTGTGTTCGGCAATGAAGATGTTTGTTTTCTAAACAAACTGCTTTAGAAATGAGGCGACTCTACTACCTGTTACATCTTGTTAGTTTTCACAAACAAGGAAAGTTTGAACTTGCTGAACTCAACCCTCTTCGTAAGAAAGCAACTGATTCCGAGAACAGAACTAGCCCATTTCACACAGTACTGTGTTCGGCAATGAAGATTTTTGTTTTCTAAACAAACTACTTTAGAAGTGAGGCGAAGGTACTACTTTGTACATCTTGTTAGATTACACAAACAAGGAAAGTTTGAACTTGCTGCACTCAAGCGATTTTGTAAGGAAGCAACTGATTCCAAGAACAGAACTAGCTTATTTCACAGAGTAAATTGTTCGGCAAATGAAGATGTTTGTTTTCTAAACAAACTACATTAGAAAGGAGGTGAATCTACTAAGTTGTATATCTTCTTAGATTACACAAAGAAGGAAAGTTTGAACTTGCTGCACTCAACCCTCTTCTTAAGAACGTTACTGATTCAGAGAACAGAATCAGCTCATTTCACACAGTACAGTTTTCAAAAACGAAGATGATTGTTTTCTAAACAAATTACTTTTGAAATGAGCTGAATCTATTAAGTTGTACATCTTGTTAGGATATACTAACTAGGAATGTTTGAACTTGCTGCACTCAAGCCTCTTTGTAAGAAAGCAAGTGATTCCAAGACCAGAACTAGCTCATTTCACACGATACAGTTTTCGGAAATGAAGATGATTGTTTTCTAAACAAACTACTTTAGATGTGAGACGAATCTACTACTTTGTACATCTTGTTAGTTTACACAAACAAAGGAAAGTTTGAACTTGCTGAACTCAACCCTCTTCGTAAGAAAAGAACTGATTCCGAGAACAGAACTAGCCCATTTCACACAGTACTGTGTTCGGCAATGGAGATGTTTGTTACCTAAACAAACTACTTTAGAAGTGAGGCGAAGATACTACTTTGTACATCTTGTTAGATTACACAAACAAGGAAAGTTTCAACTTGCTGCTCTCAACTCTCTTCGTTAGAAAGCAACTGATTCCGAGAACAGAACTAGCTCATTTCACACGATACAGTTTTCGGAAATGAAGATGATTGTTTTCTAAACAAACAACTTTAGAAGTGAGGCGAATCTACTACTTTGTACATCTTGTTAGATTACACAAACAAGGAAAGTTTCAACTTGCTGCGCTCAACTCTCTTCGTAAGAAAGCAACTGATTCCGACGACAGAACTAGCTCATTCCACACAGTACTGTGTTCGGCAAGGAAGATGTTTGTTTTCTAAACAAACTGCTGTAGAAATGAGGCGAATCTACTACCTTTTCCATCTTGTTAGTTTACACAAACAAGGAAAGTTTGAACTTGCTGAACTCAACCCTCTTCGTAAGAAAGCAACTGATTCCGAGAAGAAACTAGCCCATGTCACACAGTACTGTGTTCGGCAATGAAGATGTTTGTTTTCTAAACAAACTGCTTTAGAAATGAGTCGAATCTACTACCTTTTACATCTTGTTAGTTTACACAAACAAGGAAAGTTTGAACTTGCTGAACTCAACCCTCTTCGTAAGAAAGCAACTGATTCCGAGAAGAGAACTAGCCCATTTCACACAGTAGTGTGTTCGGCAATGAAGATGTTTGTTTTCTAAAAAAACTACTTTAAAAGTGAGGCGAAGATACTACTTTATACATCTTATTAGTTTACACAAACAAGGAACGTTTGAACTTGATGCACTCAAGCGATTTTGTAAGGAAGCAACTGATTCCAAGAACAGAACTAGCTTATTTCACAGAGTACAGTGTTCGGCAAATGAAGATGTTTGTTTTCTAAACAAACTACTTTAGAAATGAGGTGAATCTACTAAGTTGTATATCTTCTTAGATTACACAAAGAAGGAAAGTTTGAACTTGCTGCACTCAACCCTCTTCTTAAGAACGTTACTGATTCAGAGAACAGAACCAGCTCATTTCACACAGTACAGTTTTCAAAAACGAAGATGATTGTTTTCTAAACAAATTACTTTAGAAATGAGCTGAATCTATTAAGTTGTACATCTTGTTAGATTACACTAACTAGGAATGTTTGAACTTGCTGCACTCAAGCCTCTTTGTAAGAACGCAAGTGATTCCGAGAACAGAACTAGCTCATTTCACACGATACAGTTTTCGGAAATGAAGATGATTGTTTTCTAAACAAACTACTTTAGAAGAGAGGCGAATCTACTACTTTGTACATCTTGTTAGATTACACAAACAAGGAAAGTTTCAACTTGCTGCGCTGAACTCTCTTCGTAAGAAAGCAACTGATTCCGACAAAAGAACTAGCTCATTCCACACAGTACTGTGTTCGGCAAGGAAGATGTTTGTTTTCTAAACAAACTGCTGTAGAAATGAGGCGAATCTACTACCTTTTACATCTTGTTAGTTTACACAAACAAGGAAAGTTTGAACTTGCTGAACTCAACCCTCTTCGTAAGAAAGGAACTGATTCCAAGAACAGAACTAGCCCATGTCACACAGTACTCTGTTCGGCAATGAAGGTGTTTGTTTTCTAAACAAACTACTTTAGAAGTGAGGCGAAGATACTACTTTGTACATCTTGTTAGATTACACAAACAAGGAACGTTTGAACTTGATGCACTCAAGCGATTTTGTAAGGAAGCAACTGATTCCAAGAACAGAACTAGCTTATTTCACAGAGTACAGTGTTCGGCAAATGAAGATGTTTGTTTCTAAAGAAACTACTTTAGAAATGAGGTGAATCTACTAAGTTGTATATCTTCTTAGATTACACAAAGAAGGAAAGTTTGAACTTCCTACACTCAACCCTCTTCTTAAGAACGTTACTGATTCAGAGAACAGAACCAGCTCATTTCACACAGTACAGTTTTCAAAAACGAAGATGATTGTTTTCTAAACAAATTACTTTAGAAATGAGCTGAATCTATTAAGTTGTACATCTTGTTAGATTACACTAACTAGGAATGTTTGAACTTGCTGCACTCAAGCTTCTTTGTAAGAACGCAAGTGATTCCGAGAACAGAACTAGCTCATTTCACACGATACAGTTTTCGGAAATGAAGATGATTGTTTTCTAAACAAACTACTTTAGAAGTGAGGCGAATCTACTACTTTGTACATCTTGTTAGATTACACAAACAAGGAAAGTTTCAACTTGCTGCGCTCAACTCTCTTCGTAAGAAAGCAACTGATTCCGAGAACAGAACTAGCTCATTCCACACAGTACTGTGTTCGGCAAGGAAGATGTTTGTTTTCTAAACAAACTGCTGTAGAAATGAGGCGAATCTACTACCTTTTACATCTTGTTAGTTTACACAAACAAGGAAAGTTTGAACTTGCTGAACTCAACCCTCTTCGTAAGAAAGCAACTGATTCCGAGAAGAGAACTAGCCCATGTCACACAGTACTGTGTTCGGCAATAAAGATGTTTGTTTTCTAAACAAACTGCTTTAGAAATGAGGCGAATCTTCTACCTTTTACATCTTGTTAGTTTACACAAACAAGGAAAGTTTGAACTTGGTGAACTCAACCCTCTTCGTAAGAAAGCAACTGATTCCGATAAGAGAACTAGCCCATTTCACACAGTACTGTGTTCGGCAATGAAGATGTTTGTTTTCTAAACAAACTACTTTAGAAGTGAGGGGAAGATACTCCTTTGTACACCTAGTTAGATTACACAAACAAGGAGAGTTTGAACTTGCTGAACTCAAGCGATTTTGTAAGGAAGCAACTGATTCCAAGAACAGAACTAGCTTATTTCACAGAGTACAGGGTTCGGCAAATGAAGATGTTTGTTTTCTAAACAAACTACTTTAGAAATGAGGTGAATCTTCTAAGTTGTATATCTTCTTAGACTACACACAGAAGGAAAGTTTGAACTTGCTGCACTCAACCCTCTTCTTAAGAAAGTTACTGATTCAGAGGACAGAACCAGCTCATTTCACACAGTACAGTTTTCAAAAACGAAGATGATTGTTTTCTAAACAAATTACTTTACAAATGAGCTGAATCTATTAAGTTGTACGTCTTGTTAGATTACACTAACTAGGAATGTTTGAACTTGCTGCACTCAAGCCTCTTTGTAAGAACGCAAGTGATTCCGAGAACAGAACTAGCTCATTTCACACGATACAGTTTTCGGAAATGAAGACGATTGTTTTCTAAACAAACTACTTTAGAAGTGAGGCGAATCTACTACTTTGTACATCTTGTTAGATTACACAAACAAGGAAAGTTTCAACTTGCTGCGGTCAACTCTCTTCGTAAGAAAGCAAATGATTCCGAGAACAGAACTAGCTCATTTCACAAAGTACTGTGTTCGGGAAGGAAGATGTTTGGTTTTTAAACAAACTGCTTTAGAAATGAGGCGAATCTACTACCATTTACATCTTGTTAGTTTACACAAACAAGGAATGTTTGAACTTGCTGCACTCAAGCGATTTGGTAAGGAAGCAACTGATTCCAAGAACAGAACTAGCGCATTTCACACAGTACTGTGTTCGGCAATGAAGATGTTTGTTTTCTAAACAAACTGCTTTAGAAATGAGGCGAATCTACTACCTTTTACATCTTGTTAGTTTTCACAAACAAGGAAAGTTTGAACTTTCTGAACTCAACCCTCTTCGTAAGAAAGCAACTGATTCCGAGAAGAGAACTAGCCCATTTCACACAGTACTGTGTTCGGAAATGAAGACGTTTGTTTTCTAAACAAACAACTTTAGAAGTGAGGCGAAGATACTACTTTGTACATCTTGTTAGATTACACAAACAAGGAAAGTTTGAAGTTGCTGCACTCAAGCGATTTTGTAAGGAAGCAACTGATTCCAAGAACAGGACTAGCTTATTTCACAGAGTACAGTGTTCGGCAAATGAAGATGTTTGTTTTCTAAACAAACTACTTCAGAATTGAGGTGAGTCTTCTAAGTTGTATATCTTCTTAGATTACACAAAGAAGGAAAGTTTGAACTTGATGCACTCAACCCTCTTCTTAAGAAAGTTACTGATTCAGAGAACAGAACCAGCACATTTCACAGAGTACAGTTTTCAAAAACGAAGATGATTGTTTTCTAAACAAATTACTTTAGAAATGAGCTGAATCTATTAAATTGTACATCTTGTTAGATAACACTAACTAGGGATGTTTGAACTTGCTGCACTCAAGCGATTTTGTAAGGAAGCAACTGATTCCAAGAACAGAACTAGCTCATTTCACACAGTACTGTGTTCGGCAATGAAGATGTTTGTTTTCTAAACAAACTGCTTTAGAAATGAGGCGAATCTACTACTTTTACATCTTGTTAGTTTACACAAAAAAGGAAAGTTTGAACTTGCTGAACTCAACCCTCTTCGTAAGAAAGCAACTGATTCCGAGAACAGAACTAGCCCATTTCACACAGTACTGTGTTCGGCAATGAAGATGTTTGTTTTCTAAACAAACTACTTTAGAAGTGAGGCGAAGATACTACTTTGTATATCTTGTTAAATTACACAAACAAGGAAAGTTTGAACTTGCTGCACTCTAGCGATTTTTTAAGGAATCAACTGATTCCAAGAACAGAACTAGCTTATTTGATAGAGTACAGTGTTCGACAAATGAAGATGTTTGTGTTCTTAACAAACTACTTTAGAAATGAGGTGAATCTACTAAGTTGTATATCTTCTTAGATTACACAAAGAAGGAAAGTTTGAACTTGCTGCACTGAACCCTCTTCTTAAGAAAGTTACTGATTCAGAGAACAGAACCAGCTCATTCCACACAGTACAGTTTTCAAAAACGAAGATGATTGTTTTCTAAACAAATTACTTTAGAAATGAGCTGAATCTATTAAGTTGTACATCTTGTTAGATTACACTAACTAGGAATGTTTGAACTTGCTGCACTCAAGCCTCTTTGTAAGAACGCAAGTGATTCCGAGAACAGAACTAGCTCATTTCACACGATACAGTTTTCGGAAATGAAGATGATTGTTTTCTAAACAAACTACTTTAGAAGTGAGGCGAATCTACTACTTTGTACATCTTGTTAGATTACACAAACAAGGAAAGTTTCAACTTGCTGCGGTCAACTCTCTTCGTAAGAAAGCAAATGATTCCGAGAACAGAACTAGCTCATTTCACAAAGTACTGTGTTCGGGAAGGAAGATGTTTGTTTTTTAAACAAACTGCTTTAGAAATGAGGCGAATCTACTACCATTTACATCTTGTTAGTTTACACAAACAAGGAATGTTTGAACTTGCTGCACTCAAGCTCTTTTATAAGAAAGCAACTGATTCCAAGAACAGAACTAGCTCATTTCACACAGTACTGTGTTCGGCAATGAAGATGTTTGTTTTCTAAACAAACTGCTTTAGAAATGAGGCGAATCTACTACCTTTTACATCTTGTTAGTTTTCACAAACAAGGAAAGTTTGAACTTTCTGAACTCAACCCTCTTCGTAAGAAAGCAACTGATTCCGAGAACAGAACTAGCCCATTTCACACAGTACTGTGTTCGAAATGAAGATGTTTGTTTTCTAAACAAACAACTTTAGAAGTGAGGCTGAAGATACTACTTTGTACATCTTGTTAGATTACACAAACAAGGAAAGTTTGAACTTGCTGCACTCAACCGATTTTGTAAGGAAGCAACTGATTCCAAGAACAGAACTAGCTTATTTCACACAGTACAGTTTTCAAAAATGAAGATGTTTGTTTTCTAAACAAACTACTTTAGAAATGAGGTGAATCTTCTAAGTTGTATATCTTGTTAGATTACACAAAGAAGGAAAGTTTGAACTTGCTGCACTCAACCCTCTTCTTAAGAAAGTTACTGATTCAGAGAACAGAACCAGCTCATTTCACAGAGTACAGTTTTCAAAAACGAAGATGATTGTTTTCTAAACAAATTACTTTAGAAATGAGCTGAATCTATTAAATTGTACATCTTGTTAGATAACACTAACTAGGGATGTTTGAACTTGCTGCACTCAAGCGATTTTGTAAGGAAGCAACTGATTCCAAGAACAGAACTAGCTCATTTCACACAGTACTGTGTTCGCAAATGAAGATGTTTGTTTTCTAAACAAACTGCTTTAGAAATGAGGCGAATCTACTACCTTTTACATCTTGTTAGTTTACACAAACAAGGAAAGTTTGAACTTGCTGAACTCAACCCTCTTCGTAAGAAAGCAACTGATTCCGAGAACAGAACTAGCCCAATTCACACAGTACTGTGTTCGGCAATGAAGATGTTTGTTTTCTAAACAAACTACTTTAGAAGTGAGGCGAAGATACTACTTTGTATATCTTTTTGGATTACACAAACAAGGAAAGTTTGAACTTGCTGCACTCAACCGATTTTTGTAAGGAAGCAACTGATTCCAAGAACAGAACTAGCTTATTTCACAGAGTACAGTGTTCGACAAATGAAGATGTTTGTTTTCTAAACAAACTACTTTAGAAATGAGGTGAATCTACTAAGTTGTATATCTTCTTAGATTACACAAAGAAGGAAAGTTTGAACTTGCTGCACTCAACCCTCTTCTTAAGAAAGTTATTGATTCAGAGAACAGAACCCGCTCATTTCACACAGTACAGTTTTCAAAAACGAAGATGATTGTTTTCTAAACAAATTACTTTAGAAATGAGCTGAATCTATTAAGTTGTACGTCTTGTTAGATTACACAAACTAGGAATGTTTGAACTTGCTGCACTCAAGCCTCTTTGTAAGAACGCAAGTGATTCCGAGAACAGAACTAGCTCATTTCACACGATACAGTTTTCTGAAATGAAGACAATTGTTTTCTAAACAAACTACTTTAGAAGTGAGGCGAATCTACTACTTTGTACATCTTGTTAGATTACACAAACAAGGAAAGTTTCAACTTGCTGCGCTCAACTCTCTTTGTAAGAAAGCAACTGATTCTGAGAACAGAACTAGCTCATTTCACACAGTACTGTGTTTGGCAAAGGAAGATGTTTGTTTTCTAAACAAACTGCTTTAGAAATGAGGCGAATCTACTAAGTTTTACATCTTGTTAGTTTACACAAACAAGGAAAGTTTGAACTTGCTGAACTCAACCCTCTTCGTAAGAAAGCAACTGATTCCGAGAAGAGAACTAGCCCATTTCACACAGTACTGTGTTCGGCAATGAAGAGGTTTGTTTTCTAAACAAACTACTTTAGAAGTGAGGTGAAGATACTACTTTGTACATCTTGTTAGATTACACAAACAAGGACAGTTTGAACTTGCTGCACTCAAGCGATTTTGTAAGGAAGCAACTGATTCCAAGAACAGAACTAGCTTATTTCACAGAGTACAGTGTTCGGCAAATGAAGATGTTTGTTTTCTAAACAAACTACTTTAGAAATGAGGTGAATCTACTAAGATGTATGTCTTCTTAGATTACACAAAGAATGAAAGTTTGAACTTGCTGTACTAAACCCTCTTCTTAAGAAACTTACTGATTCAGAGAACAGAATTAGCTCATTTCACACAGTACAGTTATCCAAAATGAAGATGATTGTTTTCTAAACAAATTACTTTAGAAATGAGCTGAATCTATTATGTTGTACATCTTGTTAGATTACACTAACTAGGAATGTTTGAACTTGCTGCACTCAAGCGATTTTGTAAAGAAAGCAACTGATTCCAAGAACAGAACTAGCTTATTTCACAGAGTACAGTGTACGGCAAATGAAGATGCTTGTTTTCTAAACAAACTACTTTGGAAATGAGGTGAATCTACTAATTTGTAAGTCTTCTTAGATTACACAAACAAGGAAAGTTTGAACTTGCTGCACTGAAGCGATTTTGAAAGGAAGCAACTGATTCCAAGAACAGAACTAGCTTATTTCACAGAGTACAGTGTTCGGCAAATGAAGATGTTTGTTTTCTAAACAAACTACTTTAGAAATGAGGTGAATCTACTAAGTTGTATATCTTCTTAGAGTACACAAAGAAGGAAAGTTTGAACTTGCTGCACTCAACCCTCTTCTTAAGAACGTTACTGATTCAGAGAAGAGAACCAGCTCATTTCACACATTACAGTTTTCAAAAACGAAGATGATTGTTTTCTAAACAAATTACTTTAGAAATGAGCTGAATCTATTAAGTTGTACATCTTGTTAGATTACACTAACTAGGAATGTTTGAACTTGCTGCACTCAAGCCTCCTTGTTATAACGCAAGTGATTCCGAGAACAGAACTAGCTCATTTCACACGATACAGTTTTCGGAAATGAAGATGATTGTTTTCTAAACAAACTACTTTAGAAGTGAGGCGAATCTACTACTTTGTACATCTTGTTAGATTACACAAACAAGGAAAGTTTCAACTTGCTGCGCTCAACTCTCTTCGTAAGAAAGCAACTGATTCTGAGAACAGAACTAGCTCATTTCACACAGTACTGTGTTTGGCAAGGAAGATGTTTGTTTTCTAAACAAACTGCTTTAGAAATGAGGCGAATCTACTACCATTTACATCTTGTTAGTTTACACAAACAAGGAAAGTTTGAACTTGCTGAACTCAACCCTCTTCGTAAGAAAGCAACTGATTCCGAGAAGAGAACTAGCCCATTTCACACAGTACTGTGTTCGGCAATGAAGAGGTTTGTTTTCTAAACAAACTACTTTAGAAGTGAGGTGAAGATACTACTTTGTACATCTTGTTAGATTACACAAACAAGGACAGTTTGAACTTGCTGCACTCAAGCGATTTTGTAAGGAAGCAACTGATTCCAAGAACAGAACTAGCTTATTTCACAGAGTACAGTGTTCGGCAAATGAAGATGTTTGTTTTCTAAACAAACTACTTTAGAAATGAGGTGAATCTACTAAGATGTATGTCTTCTTAGATTACACAAAGAATGAAAGTTTGAACTTGCTGTACTAAACCCTCTTCTTAAGAAACTTACTGATTCAGAGAACAGAACCTGCTCATTTCACACAGTACAGTTATCCAAAATGAAGAGGATTGTTTTCTAAACAAATTACTTTAGAAATGAGCTGAATCTATTATGTTGTACATCTTGTTAGATTACACTAACTAGGAATGTTTGACCTTGCTGCACTCAAGCGATTTTGTAAGGAAGCAACTGATTCCAAGAACAGAACTAGCTTATTTCACAGAGTACAGTGTACGGCAAATGAAGATGCTTGTTTTCTAAACAAACTACTTTGGAAATGAGGTGAATCTACTAATTTGTAAGTCTTCTTAGATTACACAAACAAGGAAAGTTTGAACTTGCTGCACTGAAGCGATTTTGAAAGGAAGCAACTGATTCCAAGAACAGAACTAGCTTATTTCACAGAGTACAGTGTTAGGCAAATGAAGATGTTTGTTTTCTAAACAAACTACTTTAGAAATGAGGTGAATCTACTAAGTTGTATATCTTCTTAGAGTACACAAAGAAGGAAAGTTTGAACTTGCTGCACTCAACCCTCTTCTTAAGAACGTTACTGATTCAGAGAAGAGAACCAGCTCATTTCACACATTACAGTTTTCAAAAACGAAGATGATTGTTTTCTAAACAAATAACTTTAGAAATGAGCTGAATCTATTAAGTTGTACATCTTGTTAGATTACACTAACTAGGAATGTTTGAACTTGCTGCACTCAAGCCTCCTTGTTATAAGCAAGTGATTCCGAGAACAGAACTAGCTCATTTCACACGATACAGTTTTGGAAATGAAGATGATTGTTTTCTAAACAAACTACTTTAGAAGTGAGGCGAATCTACTACTTTGTACATCCTGTTAGATTACACACACAAGGAAAGTTTCAACTTGCTGCGCTCAACTCTCTTTGTAAAGAAAGCAACTGATTCCGAGAACAGAACTAGCTCATTTCACACAGTACTGTGTTTGGCAAGGAAGATGTTTGTTTTCTAAACAAACTACTTTAGAAATGAGGTGAATCTACTGCCATTTACATCTTGTTAGTTTACACAAACAAGGAAAGTTTGAACTTGCTGAACTCAACCCTCTTCTTAAGAAAGCAACTGATTCGAGAAGAGAACTAGCCCATTTCATACAGTACTGTGTTCAAAATGAAGAGGTTTGTTTTCTAAACAAACTACTTTAGAAGTGAGGTGAAGATACTACTTTGTACATCTTGTTAGATTACACAAACAAGGACAGTTTGAACTTGCTGCACTCAAGCGATTTTGTAAGGAAGCAACTGATTCCAAGAACAGAACTAGCTTATTTCACAGAGTACAGTGTTGGCAAATGAAGATGTTTGTTTTCTAAACAAACTACTTTAGAAATGAGGTGAATCTACTAAGATGTATATCTTCTTAGATTACACAAAGAATGAAAGTTTGAACTTGCTGTACTAAACCCTCTTCTTAAGAAACTTACTGATTCAGAGAACAGAACCTGCTCATTTCACACAGTACAGTTATCCAAAATGAAGAGGATTGTTTTCTAAACAAATTACTTTAGAAATGAGCTGAATCTATTATGTTGTACATCTTGTTAGATTACACTAACTAGGAATGTTTGACCTTGCTGCACTCAAGCGATTTTGTAAGGAAGCAACTGATTCCAAGAACAGAACTAGCTTATTTCACAGAGTACAGTGTACGGCAAATGAAGATGCTTGTTTTCTAAACAAACTACTTTGGAAATGAGGTGAATCTACTAATTTGTAAGTCTTCTTAGATTACACAAACAAGGAAAGTTTGAACTTGCTGCACTGAAGCGATTTTGAAAGGAAGCAACTGATTCCAAGAACAGAACTAGCTTATTTCACAGAGTACAGTGTTCGGCAAATGAAGATGTTTGTTTTCTAAACAAACTACTTTAGAAATGAGGTGAATCTACTAAGTTGTATATCTTCTTAGAGTACACAAAGAAGGAAAGTTTGAACTTGCTGCACTCAACCCTCTTCTTAAGAACGTTACTGATTCAGAGAAGAGAACCAGCTCATTTCACACATTACAGTTTTCAAAAACGAAGATGATTGTTTTCTAAACAAATTACTTGAGAAATGAGCTGAATCTATTAAGTTGTACACCTTGTTAGATTACACTAACTAGGAATGTTTGAACTTGCTGCACTCAAGCCTCCTTGTTATAACGCAAGTGATTCCGAGAACAGAACTAGCTCATTTCACACGATACAGTTTTCGGAAATGAAGATGATTGTTTTCTACACAAACTACTTTAGAAGTGAGGCGAATCTACTACTTTGTACATCTTGTTAGATTACACAAAGAAGGAAAGTTTCAACTTGCTGTGCTCAACTCTCTTCGTAAGAAAGCAACTGATTCCGAGAACAGAACTAGCTCATTTCACACAGTACTGTGTTCGGCAAGGAAGATGTTTGTTTTCTAAACAAACTGCTTTAGAAATGAGGCGAATCTACTACCATTTACATCTTGTTAGTTTACACAAACAAGGAAAGTTTGAACTTGCTGAACTCAACACTCTTCGTAAGAAAGCAACTGATTCTGAGGAGAGAACTAGCCAATTTCACACAGTACTGTGTTCGGCAGTGAAGATGTTTGTTTTATAAACAAACTTCTTTAGAAGTGAGGCGAAGATACTACTTTGTATATCTTGTTAGATTACACAAACAAGGACAGTTTGAACTTGCTGCACTCAAGCGATTTTGTAAGGAAGCAACTGATTCCAAGAACAGAACTAGCTTATTTCACAGAGTACAGTGTTCGGCAAATGAAGATGTTTGTTTTCTAAACAAACTACTTTAGAAATGAGGTGAATCTACTAAGTTGTATATCTTCTTAGATTACACAAAGAAGGAAAGTTTGAACTTGCTGCACTCAACCCTCTTCTTAAGAAAGTTACTGATTCAGAGAACAGAACCAGCTCATTTCACACAGTACAGTTTTCAAAAACGAAGATGATTGTTTTCTAAACAAATTACTTTAGAAATGAGCTGAATCTATTAAGTTGTACATCTTGTTAGATTACACTAACTAGGAATGTTTGAACTTGCTGCACTCAACCCTCTTTGTAAGAAGCAAGTGATTCCGAGAACAGAACTAGCTCATTTGACACGATACAGTTTTTGGAAATGAAGATGATTGTTTTCTAAACAAACTACTTTAGAAGTGAGGCGAATCTACTACTTTGTACATCTTGTTAGATTACACAAACAAGGAAAGTTTCAACTTGCTGCGGTCAACTCTCTTTCGTAAAGAAAGCAACTGTTTCCGAGAACAGAACTAGCTCATTTCATACACTACTGTGTTTCGGCAAAGGAAGATGTTTGTTTTCTAAACAAACTGCTTTAGAAATGAGGTGAATCTACTACCATTTTACATCTTGTTAGTTTATACAAACAAGGAAAGTTTGAACTTGCTGAACTCAACACTCTTCGTAAGAAAGCAACTGATTTCGAGGACAGAAGTAGCCAATTTCACACAGTACTGTGTTAGGCAATGAAGATGTTTGTTTTCTAAACAAACTACTTTAGAAGTGAGGCGAAGATACTCCTTTGTACATCTAGTTGGATTACACATACAAGGACAGTTTGAACTTGCTGCACTCAAGCGATTTTGTAAGGAAGCAACTGAATCCAAGAACAGAACTAGATTATTTCACAGAGTACAGTGTTCGCAATGAAGATGTTTGTTTTCTAAACAAACTACTTTAGAAATGAGGTGAATCTTCTAAGTTGTATATCTTCTTAGATTACACACAGAAGGAAAGTTTGAACTTGCTGCACTCAACCCTCTTCTTAAGAAAGTTACTGATTCAGAGAACAGAACCAGATCATTTCACACAGTACAGTTTTCAAAACGAAGATGATTGTTTTCTAAACAAATTACATTAGAAATGAGCTGAATCTATTAAGTTGTACATCTTGTTAGATTACACTAACTAGGAATGTTTGAACTTGCTGCACTCAGCCCTCTTTGTAAGAAGCGCAAGTGATTCGAGAGAACAGAACTAGCTCATTTCACGATACAGTTTCGGAAATGAAGATGATTGTTTTCTAAACAAACTATTTTAGAAGTGAGGCGAATCTACTACTTTGTATATCTTGTTAGATTACACAAAAAAGGGAAAGTTTCAACTTGCTGCGCTCAACTCTCTTGGAAGAAAGCAACTGATTCGAGAACAGAACTAGCTCATTTCACACAGTACTGTGTTCGGCAATGAAGATGTTTGTTTTCTAAACAAACTGCTTTAGAAATGAGGCGAATCTACTACATTTTACATCTTGTTAGTTTACACAAACAAGGAAAGTTTGATCTTGCTGAACTCAACCCTCTTTCGTAAGAAAGCAACTGATTCGAGAACAGAACTAGCCCATTTCACACAGTACTGTGTTCGGAAATGAAGATGTTTGTTTTCTAAACAAACTACTTTAGAAGTGAGGCAAAGATACTACTTTGTACATCTTGTTAGATTACATAAACAAGGAAAGTTTGAACTTGCTGCACTCAAGCGATTTTGTAAGGAAGCAACTGATTCCAAGAACAGAACTAGCTTATTTCACAGAGTACAGTGTTCGACAAATGAAGATGTTTGTTTTCTAAACAAACTACTTTAGAAATGAGGTGAATCTACTAAGTTGTATATCTTCTTAGATTACACAAAGAAGGAAAGTTTGAACTTGCTGCACTCAACCCTCTTCTTAAGAAAGTTACTGATTCAGAGAACAGAACCAGCTCATTTCACACAGTACAGTTTTCAAAAACGAAGATGATTGTTTTCTAAACAAATTACTTTAGAAATGAGCTGAATCTATTAAGTTGTACATCTTGTTAGATTACACTAACTAGGAATGTTTGAACTTGCTGCACTCAACCCTCTTTGTAAGAACGCAAGTGATTCCGAGAACAGAACTAGCTCATTTGACACGATACAGTTTTTGGAAATGAAGACGATTGTTTTCTAAACAAACTACTTTAGAAGTGAGGCGAATCTACTACTTTGTACATCTTGTTAGATTACACAAACAAGGAAAGTTTCAACTTGCTGCGGTCAACTCTCTTCGTAAGAAAGCAACTGTTTCCGAGAACAGAACTAGCTCATTTCATACACTACTGTGTTTCGCAAGGAAGATGTTTGTTTTCTAAACAAACTGCTTTAGAAATGAGGCGAATCTACTACCATTTACATCTTGTTAGTTTACACAAACAAGGAAAGTTTGAACTTGCTGAACTCAACACTCTTCGTAAGAAAGCAACTGATTTCGAGGACAGAAGTAGCCAATTTCACACAGTACTGTGTTCGGCAATGAAGATGTTTGTTTTCTAAACAAACTACTTTAGAAGTGAGGCGAAGATACTCCTTTGTACATCTAGTTGGATTACACATACAAGGACAGTTTGAACTTGCTGCACTCAAGCGATTTTGTAAGGAAGCAACTGAATCCAAGAACAGAACTAGATTATTTCACAGAGTACAGTGTTCGGCAAATGAAGATGTTTGTTTTCTAAACAAACTACTTTAGAAATGAGGTGAATCTTCTAAGTTGTATATCTTCTTAGACTACACACAGAAGGAAAGTTTGAACTTGCTGCACTCAACCCTCTTCTTAAGAAAGTTACTGATTCAGAGAACAGAACCAGATCGTTTCACACAGTACAGTTTTCAAAAACGAAGATGATTGTTTTCTAAACAAATTACATTAGAAATGAGCTGAATCTATTAAGTTGTACATCTTGTTAGATTACACTAACTAGGAATGTTTGAACTTGCTGCACTCAAGCCTCTTTGTAAGAACGCAAGTGATTCCGAGAACAGAACTAGCTCATTTCAGACGATACAGTTTTCGGAAATGAAGATGATTGTTTTCTAAACAAACTATTTTAGAAGTGAGGCGAATCTACTACTTTGTATATCTTGTTAGATTACACAGAAGAAGAAAGTTTCAACTTGCTGCGCTCCAACTCTCTTCGTAAAAGACTGATTCCGAGAACAGAACTGGCCATTTCACACAGTACTGTGTTAGGCAATGAAGA